>WBNH01005889.1:41427-71593 GCA_013401255.1 Urocolius indicus
GAGGCCTCCCCCTGAGAAGCAGCAGCGGCAAAGTCCATCTGTAATGAACTGACTGCAACCCCCATCCCCCATCCCCTGAGCCGCTGGTGGGGAAGGAAAGGGAGTCCTGGGAAGTGGAGGGGTGGGGGGAGGGGTTTTAAGACAGTTTTATTTCTCGTCTCCCTGCTTTTATTGTTTCTTTAATAAATCAAACCTTTTTCTCCCTGTTTTGCCCGTGACGCTGATTGCCGAGTTTGATTTCTCTGTCCTTGTCTCAACTCACAAGCAGTTTGTTATATTCCTCTGGATGGATATTGGCCTAAACCACCACACACCTCCTGTCAGGTACAAAGGATAGATATCCTTTCAAGGAAGAAATTGCAAATTCTCAGAGCATACATACAAACTCTGAGGAAGATATCCAGTATGTGAGAGAATTAGCTGTTTTGGTGGTATCTATGACAACCTGGATGGCACATAGGCATCCAAGGATCTAGATGAAATCCAATACAAATGTTCTGTGTAGTGAAGGTTTGTTTAACATACACTGACATCACACATTCATCCCCTGGCAATAATGAACAGGACAGACACAGATGCATCAACTGTGGATGAGTTGACCATGTGACCACAAGAACATAATCTCACTTCTTCCATGTTGTCTTGTGTCTCAACTATGGACAGACTAACGCAAAAATATTTGAGTAAGCTGAGAAGGATAGGTCTTCCTCATGCACTACAATGGAGGCCTCAGTTATTAAATGTCAGCATTTTTCTCCTCAAGGTAAAGTGTACTGATGGTGCACAAGACATAAAACCCTGTTGTTCTTCCTGTATGACTAAAGGGAAGACATAAAGAAGTGGAATGGTGAACCTACCTGAGACTAGAAGATTGGATATAGGAATGCAAACAATAAAACCAACCAAAAAGCATCCATCCAGGAAAATTACTATTCCAGTATCTGTTGGACAGAGTATAAGGGCTGATCATACTTTTAACTCTGATGATGAGACTTCTGTTTTGCAGTTACAAAAATTAATTAATGAAAGACTGACGAGGAATAGATGGGCTCTGCCTTTGGCCAGACAGAGGAATGGGACAGCTGTGTTTACTGGACCATGTGGATTCAGTGGCTTGGCACATTAGCCCCATGGGTGTATAAAGATTTAGTAGACACCAATGCATGGTGTACTCTAATACCATCATATTACAGAGGCACAGAATCCATCTGTATTTCTAGAGTGGCATGGGAAACCCAAGAGCTGTCTGTGTTGGAGTCTGAGGTAAGCCAAACTGAAAGTGAGTGTCAAAAGCATTCTATTGTGACTGGTCAGGAGGCTCCATGGACATTTGGCATAGATTACCTAAAAAAAAACAAAAATCAAAGTGTTGATAACACAAGAATGTTTTGTTATTGTTGAGCCATGCTCACACGGAGCCAAGAGCTTTTCTGCTTCTCATACCACACTACCAGAGAGTAAGCTGGGGGTAAATAAAAACTTAGAAGTACATAAGAACTTGACCCCAACTGACTAAAGGAATATCCCATACCATATGATGTCATGCTCAGCAATAAATCAAGAGGAGACTGGGACAGGGAGCACTGTTCAGATACTGACAGATAGCTGCTTTGTTGCTGGTGAGTAACTGTTTTCGTTTGGTTTCATTTGTCTTTCTTGGGTTTTATTTCTCTCTGTTATTTTCCTTAAAATTTTTAGTATTATTTTATTTATATAAATTATATTTAATTATATTTAATTACATTACATTTCAGTATAGTACAGTAGAATGTTTTTATCTCACTTTTACCCTTCCAATTCTCTTCTCTCTATCTTGCTGTGTCAGGAAAAGAACAAGCAGCTGTGTGGTGCTTTGTTGATGGCTGGGGTTAAATGACCACAGACCAGGACCTGTTCTTTTCATTGGAAAGAGAAGGTTCAGTTGTAAGAATAGAAATACCTTGTGAGTAAAAGATGAAAATGCAAGTGATAGATGAGGTGATAAAGCAGAGTATACAGATGAGATTAACAGGTTTACTTTTCTTACACACAAAAAATACACACACAAAAATTCTTAAAATATCTGCTTTTCCTGCCAAAAAAACCTCCAAACTCTTAGCAGTCTTTCTGAATAGTTACCATTAATGTTTCTCATCAATATGTTTGAAACAATTCCACATAGTAGAAGAAACAGAAGTTTAAAAAGAAAGATTAGTTTCTTCCAAAAATCTTCTATAATATGTATTTTCATAATTTAATGACTTTCTTTCATTTATTCCTTTCTCACACACTCCCAAAAACGCAGGGCTCATTGATAGAGCTTTAAACTAGTTTCGAAGGGTGTTGCGGTTAGCAGGGCCAGCGTGCAGGCGTCGGGTAGCTAGGTGCTGTGGAAGATCTCGGGTTGTATGGTGAGTGAGGATTGGCCCACGAATATAGCCAAATAAGGTAATGTTGCATAGCTGATAAGGCAGAATCCACCCACGAAGGGCGGTACTTGTTATCCCCTATATAAGGGAAGGTTACTGTTTAATAAACGCCATTTTGTCATCCACCACATTGGTGTCAGTGTCAGTGGCCCGATGGTCTGGGTTTGATCATCGTGCCGGCCAGCTGCCGGAGGTCGGTTGCCGGAAGAAGGCAACAGAAGGGGGAAGGGGATATAACTGGGCCTAGTGTAAATAAGCCCAAGGGAAGAATGCCAGAACTCGTAGGATGGTGTGCTAGTGAAAACTCTGTCTTCTCCATGGGTATAAGGGTTAAATATATAATAATGAGAAATGAAAAGACAAAAGTTGTTGATGCTTTAGAAGTCAGAAAAACACGTGAGAAGCATCTGGTAGGAAATGGTCCCCACACTCATAAAAAGGTGTTGGGATCATTATCTCATTCGAAGTGCATCTATACCAATGCACGGAGTATAAGCAACAGACAGAATGAGCTTGAAGCCATGATGCAACAGGAAAGCTATGACATAGTGGCTATCACAGAAATGTAGTGGGATACCTCACATGACTGGAGTACCACAATCAAAGGCTACAAGCTCTTCAAGAGGGATAAACAGGGAAAGAGAAATGGTGGGGTGGCCCCTGTATATTAGGGACTGTTACAAATGTTCAGAACTTAGGTATAGTGATCATGGAGTTGAGAGTGTTTGGATTAGGTTAAAGGGCAAGGCAAATAAAGTTGAAAATGCTGTAGAAGTCTGCTACAGACCTCTCAACCAGAGTAATGAGGTAGATGAAACATTCTATAAGCACTTGGGAGAAATTTTGCAGTCACTTGTCATTGTTCTTGTTGGGGATTTCAACTTCCCAAGTATTTGCTGGAAATAAACACAGCAGAGAGGGAATAAGCCAGGAGCTTCCTAGAATGTGTGGAGGATAACTTCCTCACACAGCTGGTAAGTGAGCCAACCAGGGAGGGTGCCCTCCTGGACCTCTTGTCTGTGAACAGAGAAGGTCTTGTGGAGGATGTGACAGTTGGAGGCCATCTGGCAAACAGCGACCATTAAATGATTATATTCTCCGATCATAGAGATGTTAGGAGATGAGGCAGCAAAACTGACACTTTGCACTTCTGAAGCGCAGGCTTTGACTTGTGTAGGAGGTTACTTGATAGAATTCCTTGGGAGTAAGCTTTAAAGGGTGTAAGAGTCCAGGAAGGCTGGATACTTTTTAACAATGAAATCTTAAAGGCTCTGGAGCAGGCCATCTCCATGTCATAAGACAAACCGGAGGCAAAGAAGAACAGTCTGGCTGAATAGGAAGATTTGGCTTAAAATTCAGGGTTTATGGCCCCTGGAAGAAGGGGTAGACTACTCACAATGAGTACAGGAACGTTGTTAGGTTATGTAGGGAGATAATTAGAAGGTCAAAAGCCCAGCTAGAGGTAAAACTGACTTTAGAGGTAAAGGGTAATAAGAAAAGTTTCTATAAATACATTAACAAGAAAAAGAAAAGCCAGGGAGAGTCTCCATCACCTATTAGATACAGAAGGAAATTTTATAATAAAGTTGAAGATAAGGCTGAGGTGCTTAATGCGTTCTTCACCTCAGTCTTTAGTAATAATAGCATTTCTACTTGAGAAAGTCAGCCCCTCAAGCCAAGAGACAGGGACAAGGAGCAAAATGTCCCCCATACAATTCAGGAGGAGATGGTCAGTGACTTGCTGCTCCACAGTGATGTGCACAAATCTGTGGGGCCAGAAGGGGTACATCCTAGAGTTCTGAGGGAACCTGCAGGAGTGCTTGCCAAGCCACTGTCCATCATTTATCAGCAGTCCTGACTGACTGGGGAGGTCTCATCTGATTGGAAGTCAGCCAATATAACACCCATATGTAAGAAGGGAAGGAAGGATGATCCAGGAAATTACAGACCTGTTAGTTTTGACTTCAGTGCCTGGGAGGCTGATGGAGCAGATCATCCTAGAATCATAGAATGATTAGGGGTTGGAAGGGACCTTTAGAGATCATCTGGCTCAAACCACCTGCAGAAGCAGGTCCACCTAGATCAGGTTGCATGCGGGTCTTGAAGATCTCCAAAAGGAAGGAAACTCCATAAGTTCCCTGGGCAGCCTGTGCCAGGGCTCCCTCATCTGAAAAATAAAATAGTTTTTTCTTATGTTTAAATGGAAGTTTTTTTGTGTTGCAGTTTCATTTCATTATCCCTTGTCCTATTGCTAGATACAATAGGAAAAAGGGATGCCCCAACCTTGTGGCACTCACCATTTAGATATTTAAATATTTGTAAATATTAATAAGATCCCCCCCAGTGTCCTCTTCTCTAGACTAAACAGCCCCAGTTCCCACAGCCTTTTCTCATATCAAAGATGTTCCAGTCCCTCTTGGTGGCCCTGCACTGGACTCTCCGGAAATTCCCTGTTCTTCTTGATCTGAGCAGTCCAGAACTCGACACAGGAGTCCAGATGAGGCTTCACTAGGCCTCACCAGGGCAGAGTAGAGGGGGAGAAGAATCTCCCTCTACCTACTGGCCACACTTTTCTTGATGCCATTGGCCTTCTTGGCCACAAGGACACATTGCTGGCTCATGGTTAGTTTATTATCAATCAAGACTCCAAGATCTCTCTCTTCAGAGCTGCTCTCCAGCAGGTCAATCCCCAGCCTGTACTGGTGCATGGGCTTGTTCCTCATCCTAAGATCTATTATGCAGCACATGCAGGGCAACTAGGTGATTAGTCCCAGTCAGCATGGGTTTATGAAGGGCAGCTCCTGTTTAACAAACCTGCTCTCCTTATGATAGGATGACCTACTTGTTGGATGAAGGAAAGGCTGTGAATGTTGTCTACCTGGACTTTAGTAAGGCATTTGACACTGTTTCCTACAGTGTTCTCTTAGGGAAATTGGCTGTTCTTGGCTTGGAGGCCATAAACTTTCCTGGGTGAAAACCTGGTTAGATGGTTGGGTCCAAAGGGTTGTGGTTAATGGAGATAAATCCAGTTGGTGTCCAGTCACAAGTGTTATCCTCCAGGGCTCAGTACTGGAGCCACTCCTGTTTAACATCTTTATTAACGGTCTGGATGAGGGAATGGAATGCATCCTTAATAAGTTTGCAGGTGACACTAAGCTGGGTGGAAGTGTCGATCTGCTTGAGGGTAGGGAAGCTTTACAGGGAGATCTAGATAGGCCAGATGGCTGGGCCAAGGCCAGTGCCATTAGTTTTAATAAAGCCAAGTGCCAGGACCTGCACTTCGGCCATAAAATCCCCCATTAGTGCTACAGGCTTGGGGAGGAGTGGTTGGAAAGCTACCAGGCAGAGAGGGACCTGGGAGTGTTGATTGATAGCAGTCTTGAGCCAGCAGTGTGTCCAAGTGGCCAAGAAGGCCAATGGCATCCTGGCCTGTATCACGAACAGAGTTGTCAGAGAGAGCAGGGAGGTGATCATTCCCTTGTATTCGGCTTTGGTGAGTCCGCACCTTGAATCCTGTGTCCAGTTTTGGGCTTCTCTCTACAAGAAGGACACTGAGGTGCTGGAGAGGATCCAGAGGTGGGCTACCAAGCTAGTAAAGGATTTGGAGTATATCTCATATGAGGAATGGCTGAGGGATCTGGGGCTTTTTAGCCTGGAGAAAAGAAGGCTCAGGGAAGAGCTTAACATGCTCTGAAACTGCCTGAAAGGAAGTTGTAGCAAGATGGGGGTCAGACTGTTCTCCCTAGTGACAAGCAATAGAACAAGAGGAAATGGCCTCAAGTTGCACCAGAGGAGGTTCAGGCTGGATATGAGAAGGATTTTCTTTAATGAAAGGTTGTCAAACATTGGAACGGGCTGCCTATGGAGGTGGCAGAATCACTGTCCCTGGAAGCGTTTAGGAGATGTTTGGATTTTACACTTAAGGAAATGGTCTAGTGGTTGATAGGCCTAGGAGAAATGCTGGAATTGATGGTCTTAAAGGTCTCTTCCAGTCAAAAGGATTCTATGATTCTAAGGAGACAACACATTTCCAATATTTTTTTCTCATTTTGTTGGTCGTTATAAAAATATTTGTAACAGATGTAGGTACTCTAACACTTTCCCAGAGTGTTCTGAAGAAGGAGCTTACAGTGTCATGCTTAGGAACAGACTGCAACAAAGACTCTCCTGGTCTCAAGGTATTCGATGTGTTAGCTCTCAAGTAATTAGGTAAATGTACACTTGAGGTTACATTTAGACCATCCATTTGCATCAGTGTCTCAAATTTAATAGTATTGTCATATGTCTCATAACTACTTCAAAATCAATTATTTTGACAATTATTAGGACACATTATAAATAATTCAGGGAGTAATAACGCAAAACAAATTAATTCAGACAAAAACCCTAGGGCAGAAAGCCTGGCTCTCGTGAAATCATGAACAAAACACTTTTCCTAGAGGCCAAGTCTCCTGTCATGTGACCACGTTTAAGAACAGCCAAAACAGGTTACAGAACGCATAATATTAAAAGGCTAACTTAGGAAATTCTGTGCTTAACATTTACCTAATGCAAATAAGGGAGCTGTCATCATATTCAGTTAGCAGAAGTATTCTCTTGGAAAATGTCAGGTAAATTTGATGATGTCACCATGTCAAGACTGAAGACTCAACATAGATGGGAAGAAGGGCTGAAGGAGGCATGGGTCACCCTCAGGAGACAGATACTTAGTGTGCTGGAAGCCTGCTTTGTAACAGCTAGCAGAGAGTGACAATTTCCTGGACAATGTAGAGTGAACATTTCAATACTCCTCCAAGTAGCTGTAGGCTGCTGATTCTTAAATCCTCACATAAAGGTAATGAAACTGAGGAGGAAAAGCAACATCTACAAAGCAAACCCCAGGATATTGCAGTGTTTTCGTTCAAAGCATTCTATATATCAGACTGTTTAGTTAATAACTGGAAAAGATTCAGTGTAAAACAGTATAGCTATAGACAGCACACCATACAAGAACACTGTTCTGGAGGGAATCAGAGTTCCTAATAATATAGAGCATGCTTGTTTATGTGTTTTAGGAAGCTTATGTTTGGTATGATAAGATTAAGTAATACACTCTTCATAGATTTTAATTGTTTGAGAAACAGTCTGATTAATGTATTAGTCAAGGCTTAATGATATGTATAAGATGCATAGTTGTTTCTATGATGCCTGCAAAATCTTTGCAGACAAAATATTATCATATACTCTTCTTTCCTTTCTTATTTTTATGAATAAGCTTGTGCTGTTGCAATTCATCTGTGTCTCCTGGATCTTATCCGAAGGCTGTCCATGCTTCATAGCCAGTACCAACACTTTCTATCATAGGATAAAGTAAGTGAATACATAAAGATACTGATTAATATTTAACGTGTTTCCATTACAAATTATATATAGGAGAGATTATTCATCAAAGACTGGCAAAGCATGGTTTCTAAAAAACACTCCAAAAAAAATCCACTACAAAGTTTTATGTTTTTTTAAGGTTTTTAAAAAATATATATATGTTGCATTTCTAGAGAGATATTAAGAAGAATGACTTTATTACAATTTGCTAATTTGGTATTGTCAAAAATAGATGAAAACTTTTGACCAAATCCTAATTAAGATTGACTAATTAAGTACTATTTAATTGTACGTTGAGAATGTAGTCGCTGATTGGATTATTTGACTTTGTGAGCCTCAATACTCCTCATGAATTCTGCCTGCTGAATGTTAAATGTATGATAAATCGTTAGTTCCTCTCTACAGAAAAAAGAAAAAAAAAAAAGATGGGAATGACTATTTTTAACTATGTGTCACCATTAGTGTAAAAGAAACATGTATCTTTGCTCATAATTGTTGCTACTTAATATCTTCTAACAGGCTACATTATTTTAGTGTATCTCCAGGCACAGGAAGGACAAGAAGGTGACTGAGTATAGCCAACTGGATTTATCAAAGGCAAATTGTGTGTGGCCAACCCAGTTGCTTGTTTTAGTGAGATGATGTCATGATTTGACATGACATCCTTTTCTGGTAAGGGGGAAGGGGCTGTACAGATGGCGCCTGTAAGAAGTTGTTTGCAACTCTCCCCAGCTCTGAGCCAGATCCACGTCTGGGCTGAGCCCATTAGACGCCTCCACGATCACTTTTTAAGAAGAAGCTGGAAGAGGAGGCTTTTTCCTCCATCTTCTTCCTGCTTCTTCCTTCTTCTGCCCCTTCATCTTCCGATTGGTGGTGGTGCAAGTAGTAGGAACAGTGAGAGAAACAACAATGCGACCTCCAAGGTCAGTGATGAAAGAGAGGAGGAGGTGTACCAGAGCAGAGACTCCCCTGCATTCTATGGAGAGAACTGGTGAGGCTGAGATTTATTTTCATTTCTTTAAAGACTCCTCATTAGCAGTAGAGTCTCATTTTGATAAAGCTGACCCTGGAATAGGGGCAGCGACTCATTTTGCTACAGCTGGCCCTGGACCAGGGGCAGTGATTCTCTTCATTAAAGGCCCCAAGCCAGGGATGGTAACTATGGCCAGAGGAGGCCGTGTCCCATGGGAGGGACCCATCCATTTCACTACAGAACCCAAGCTAGGGGCAGTGATTTTCTTCTTTAAAATTATGGCCAGAAGAAGCCATGTCCTGAGGAAGGGTCCCAATATCCACAACTTTAATTGTGGGAAGGAACCCACGACAAAGCAGCTTATCAAACCTATGCCGAGTCCATGAGAGAGAGGAACACTCTAACTGCAGAAACTGCAACTGTGGCAAAGAACTCACACCAGAGATATTCACCAAGGATTGCATCCCATGTGAGGGACCCTGTATCAGCAGAAGTTGCAGCTGCTGGGAACAGCCCACACCAGAGAAGTTTGTTAAGGACTGTGTCCCAGAGGAGGAACCTTGTGTTGGAGCAGGGGAAAAAATGCCAGGAGTCGTCCTCATCTGAGCAGAGAGAAGCGGCAGAGCCCTTCTGTAAGATACTGACCATATCCTCCATTCCCTGTCCCCCTGAGCTATTGAGGGGGAAGGAGGTAGAGATATCGGGAGCAGTGAGCTGGGCCCAGGAAGAAAGGAGGGATGGAGGAGGGACATCTGTGCTGGTTGTAATTTTCTCATCATCCTACTTCCTTTTTGCTTTTATTCCATTCTGTTTCTTGTAGAATAAACTTTCCTACTTTCTTCTCTAAGTCGAGTACTGGAGTTTGTTTTGCCCAGAATTGTAATTGGCAGTGAGCCCTCCCTGCCCTTGTCATAATCCACAACAACTTTGCTTATCTTTTTCCTCCCATTTCGCTGGGGCGCCCTCCATCTTAATGAAGGTGGGAGTGAATGGGGGCACCAAGCAAGAGATTGTCATTGTACTGCTGTGCTAGCTGGGCCAAACCAGGACAGATCATTAGTTCTGTGGATAATGACAGAGCAGTGATTGTTATGTATCTGGACTTAGCAAGACTATCAACAAGGTCTTCCACAGCATTCTTATAGCCAAACTGGAGATATTGGATAAGTGGACAATAAGATGGGTCAAAAAAAGTGACAATTAGGTAAGTATTCATTTGAAACACATAAGGATCAATCTGCAAGAGTTACATACCACACCTTATAAGGACCTGTTGCCTTAGCTACAAGACCCTGGTATATATATTTGTTAGGTTACCTTAGCTGATACTTGAACTGTTACTAAAACAAAGGGACTGATATCTTTTCTTAACCAATCACTATGATTTTGGAAATTTTAGGAACCAATCAAGGTAAAGGGCAAAATTAAGAGATGGACATTTTATGCATGCTTTTGTTGGCAAATGTAGTTCTTTTGTTTGAGGTGTATAAAAACCCTGAAATTGGTAACTAACAATGAAGCATGCTTTGGAGGAGCTATAAAGAAGTGTCTGATTATCTGCATTCCTGTGTAGATAAGTCTTTCATGATTCAATCTGTCAACACATGGCATCTCTTAAAAACAATAGTCCTCAAATCTTTCTTTAATCTTCTGTTATATCCAATAAGAAATTTCTTTGTTGTTGTTAAGAATACCCATTTTGGATGCCACACTAATTAACACTTAGCAGTTTAGTAAGAACAGTTTGTTGTTTGTGCTGCTATTAAGTGGCCACTGATAATTCAAAACTAGGATTTGATTTGTGCCATAAAGCCTACATTTTTGCAATGTGCATATTTACACTTACATTTTGCTTACAAAAAACTGATAATGTTACAGTTACTAATCCATAACTTAAATGTAAAGACAAATTTGTTTGAACTTTGAAAAAAATGAATACTGTTAAATGAACAAAGTGATCTTGTATTGTTTGAAAATGTATGTAATCTAAAAAATATATGCAGAAGTGGTCAAAGATCCATTAATATTATCCAGATTCTTCTAATGACCTTCTGTTCCATTAAATGGAAATTAATCCAAATTAGACTTGATACTGGAAAGATTATAAAAAGAAATAAAACATATTAACATATCGTTCAGTCCTGAGATGGTAATACTTATTATACACTCTAGTGTTATGGTAGAATAAGTACATCAGAACACGTTGCTAAATTTAAGGGATCTCAGTTTTTATCTCTCTGGATTCAAACATTCTGTTTCTCTTTGGTAGCTCGAAGGAGTAGTCACACAATTGTCTAGTTGACTTCTGAAGTTTAGAAGCTTTAAAAAAATGCTTTCATATAAATTAATTGACCTCTGTTTATTCCAATTTATCTATGCTTGGACACTTGTTGATCCTTAAGCTCATATGAATTTCCAGTAGGAATGCTTCCTCAACTAGTTGGCTTTAGCAAATGAAAAATATCTTTATAACTGCTAGAAGAACCATGTCACAGGCTAAGAAGTAACAATCTAAAGAGAACTGATACTTTTAAAGCAAAAGAAAAATTTGTAAGGCAGATTTTTTTTATGCTTTACTAATTTCTTTTAAAAAGCCCACCATCCTAATTTCATTTTATTACTGCATCCATACCCATATCTTTTTCTCTCTTATGAATAGGTTTCATAATAAAATTGAGATTTTGGGGCTTTTCTGTCAAAAAAAAAAGGTGAAAGTGATTAGGTTTACAGTTTTAGATTGCTTCATAAAAACTCCTGAATTAAATCAATTTCTGGGATGTGTATAAGCAGTGTGTGTGTATATTTATAACCATATATGCACACAGGCATTATAGTTGCACGTTACTCTAATGCTGAGGTGGACTTCTGTATGTATAGTAAAATGGTAAGCAATACGTGATCTTGGTTTCACTTCAATTCAAACTATGTTACTTGTTCTTAATTCTGTTGTGGAAATGATGAGTCACTTTAATTTACATATGCATACAATGAAGAACTTGACCTCAACAATTTAATTTTTTTTTTCTAATTAGATAGTAAGTCAAAGGAGACTTTTCCATTAACTTTATTAAGTGCTGGACTTAGAGACCTGAAAGGAATTTTATATGATATAGGATTTGTGCTACCATAAATTTTGAAGAATGAAGGTGAATTTTTATCATATGCATTCAAATAATAACTTCAAAAAAAGCTTGAAGCATTATTTTATTTACTGCACCCGCTAAAGTATTTAAGCAATAAAATGACATTTATTTGCATGCTTCTTAGTAGAATTAACGAGTTCCAAAATTATGGATTAAAATTCATGTCAACTTGCATTCATGCATTGCAAAAAATTAAGGGAAAAATATATTCAAGTTTATCTAGACTAGATCAAGTACTGAACTGAGGGTGTGCAATGTCATTTACAATGTGACAAATAGGTGTTGGAAGCCGAAAAAAAAGCTCTTCAGTAAGTTATGCCTGCAACATTTGTACTTATATGTATGATTTAAAATTATCTATATTTGGTAGTGTCTAACATGGAAAGACTAAATATCATACCAGAAGGGATCTTAAAATCACCTAGTTTGAATCATCTTTAATATAAAAGAGTATTTGATTTCTGTACTAAATCTCTTACAAGAGTGACAACTTCTTCGTAATTGCAATGGACTTTTTGTTATAGATGAGTTCTATAACAGTACTATAAATTGGATCATTTCTGATGCTGAAGGCTACAGAACTATGTCTAGTCTGTGCAGCTATAATTATTGTTGCCCAGAATAAACCAAGAGTGTCTCAGCTGCAAGATACTGTCCCTGGCCTTATCACAGAAAACATCCCACAAGCCTTTTCATCATTTCAACTATGTACCTCAGTCATTGTAGACATAGCACACACCTCTCTCATCTGGCCTGTGCAGGGCATGTTATGTTAACTCTAGGTTCTTTATACAGAGGCTCGACTAGGCACAATTGCAGACTGTGGTACTGGCCACTTTCTAGCCACCATGCCTACCACATTTGCCTTCCAGCATTGCATCTTGGGCTGCTTAGGTTTCTAGAGTTCCTGCTGTTTCTTCTCATGTTCACATTGTGACATATCTCAGGCAACATGAGGTCCATTCTATTTCCTCAACTTGAGGCTCAGATTCATGCTCAGCTTAATAATGGAAACTGCATTTCTGATAGGAAGACAATGCACTATACACGTGGCATCTCATGGAAGCTAGTGTAGAACATCAGACACAAGAAAAGCCTTCTCCTTGGGCACCACTTCCACGAATCCTTACTTATGGAGATGGGAGTTGTTATGTTATGTTGAGTTTTGTCATCTCTGACTCTCAGTAATCAGTACATAACTGGTATTGTGTCTTCAGGTCCATGATAGGAAGACAATAGTAGCATACAAAGAAGAGGTAGTGAGATTTTTGACCTGTAATTGGTGTCAGCAATATTTACTGAGCCTCCAGTCCTATTTGCCTATTGCAGATCTCTCTAACTGGATAGGAGCATTTGCTGTAATTTGGAATGACAATACATATCCTTCCTGCTTAGTCATGCCATTTTGGGTTGTGTCTTTTGTCTGAGTCTCAAAGTGTGTTTGCATTCTTCACTTGACATAACTCCAAGTCATAGGTGTAGTTAAAGATTTGAAATGAAAAAGATCCAGGCAGAGCTAGATTCACTGTGTTTCTCACTCAATTTCTCTCAGCAATGACAGACACTCTCTTCCAAAGACACTCATCAAAACAGTTGTGCACATTTGATGTGTCCAAGCACCAAACATGAGTTATGTAGCTTCCCAGATTTGGAGTTTTATAGCATAACGTTGTGCCCGGTGTGACATGGCAAAAAAAGCAGAAGCATGTACAGATATAATGTTGTGATACTGCTGGGGGACTATTCTGAATTACTTAACATTATTATTTCCTAAATAAGAACTCTGAAATTTAAGAATCTCAAATTATTTCCTGGAGTTACAAGGATACTGGTGCCATTTAGCCTGGAGAGGAGAAGACTGAGGAGGCATCTTAAAGGATGGGTGTCAAGAGGATGAGATGACTTTTTTCTGTCATGTCCAGTAACAGGAAAAGGAGTAACAGGCACAAGACTGGAACACAGGAAGTTCTACGCTAACATGAGAGAAATCTTCTCTCTTGTCTCTGCCACACGCTGTCCAGAGACATTGTGGAGTCTCCTCTGGGTTTTCCAAACCTGGCCAGACCTGTTATTTTGTAATCTGATCTAGCTGAAAATGCTTTAGCAGGCAGGTTAGACTGGATGTTCTCTGGAGGTGCCTTCCAACTCCTATCCATCCTGTGATTCTGTGATTCTGTGACTCTGTATAATTGTCTGGAAGCCTGCTCATTGACACAGAAGGAAAGTGTGACATTTCTGTTTTGTTAAAAAAATTACCCTGTAGAAAACTCCAGTGCATGTGAATTCAGAAGTGTGAGTTATATCTTTTTTCTGTTCTTCTAATTTCCAGAGAAATACTTGAGTACTGATTAATTTTCTTACACAGATATAGTTTGCAATATATTCTGAATTTAGAAATGAATTGCTTTATCATCAAGTGAACCTGCAGAGATACTTGGGACAAAGGTATTCTCATTTTTATTACAGATCTTGTTGATTAAAGCTCTTAATTCAAGTATTTAAAGCAAGTCTCAAAAACAGTGTAAGAATATCCTTTCTAATTTAAAAACCTCAAAGTATTTTTAAAAAACATTGCAGGTATATATTGAGAGAGAATGAACTGCATTTCCAGTAGAATCCTATTCAATACACTTCAAAAAGTATCAAACAGTTAGAATAAAATATTGATTTTTTTTGTGACTGTTGAACCAGTTCATACACCTAGCAACAACATATCTACAAGAATATGAGGTTACTCAATTTTTGTTTGCTATTCTCTTTCACATTCTCCCAAAGACTGAGTTAATTTCTCTTCACAAGTATTAACAAAAAAACCAGTCTTTATCATCAGTCACTCATAGCAGAATTCAAAGCTTGCATTTAGCTTCGTCTCCAGATCCTTTCCAGGGTCATTTAATTTGAGTGTAATTCTTTTTATCTCTTAAGTGGTTTGTACATTCTTTGTTCATAACTAAGATCTGCATTTAACTGTATTAAAATGCATATTGAATCCTTCAATTTGAAGCTTAATATATTTTTCAAAATGCTTCACTTGGAGCAATTGTTATAGTCTATATATAGGATATGGTTATTGGTTGTTAAATTAGATTATTCATACGGTACTTTCTGGCAAAATATTCTCATCAAAATTGCAACTTTTTTTCTATAAGGCTATTGATATTTAAATAACTTTCAAAACATCTTTTAATGCAAAATTCATAAACAAAATTATTTGTTATATTTATTATTTTATATATAAAAAGTGTATAAAATACATTTAAAAATGAGTAATTGTAACAATAATTAGGCCAGTTTGCTCCTTTTTATCTTTGTAGTCATTTAAACTTAAAATATCTAAAAGTGGTATGGTTAAAGAAGACTTAAACATGGAAAGGAACTTAGTAAATGTCATTCCTTTTTTTAGTTTGGGTAGATGAAGATGGATGAACAAAAACAACATGAAATTCTCTTTTTTGTTTTTGTAATTACAGTGGAAAAGACAGACAGAGAACTGAGGTTGTCCAGCCTGGAGAAGACTCCAGTCAGACTTTATATCAGTTGTCCTGTACCTAAAGGAGGCCAACAAGAAAGCCTAAGAGAGATTGTTTGCAAAGGCATTTAGTGATACGATAAGGAGTAATGTTTGTAACTGAAAAAGTGCAGGTTTTGATCAGATATTAGGAAGAAGTTTTTTACTAAGAAAATGGAGATGCACAGGAAAAAGTTGTCTAGAGAGGTTGCAGATGCCCCATCCTTGGAAGTGTTCAAGGCCAGATATATATTCTATTAAATCATTAATTACCGGATGTCATGATTTTGCCCAGCCAGAGCGAAAGGGGAAAAAACCTTTTGACTCCTCCCCTCACCCTGGTGGAGCACAGAAGGGATCAGGGGAAAAAAAAAAGTAAAAGAGCCCGCATAAGTTGAAATAAGAACAAGTTACTACGGGAAATTTGAAGAGGAACAACTATAACAAAGATAAGGGGATATTACAGAGAAAATTGGTGAGTGACACAGTTGCTCACCACCCAGGAACCGACCTAAGCGACTGCTCTGGACCACCAACCGAGAAATCGCCCCCCGGAAGAAAGCTTCTTCCGGCTAGCCCCCACCTTTAGACTAGGCATGACATTAGGATGGTTTGCTCAGGTTGTACCCTTTCCTGGTTCCTCACGTGAATTAACTCTATCCTAGCTCAAACCAGGACACTGGAGTAATAGAATTTTTAAATGCATTATGAATGTTGAAGTTAGAAAAATATTTTTTCCTATAAATTTGTCATATTAGTTATCATAAGCAAGATTGTCAGATTAAAAAAATAAACTGCTGACTTTGAAATCTAATTTTCAAGTACTTACTGCTGTCATACAAGAGAAATAGAAAAAAATTATTATCTTTTATCAATGTAAAATTCTATATTTCCTTATAAAACTCTTCTAAAACAAAATATGATGAAAAATTAAACAATAGACCAGTGTTGCTATTCAATATAATAACTCTGGCAAGTTCTGCAGAGCTTTTTCTTGTTCACTGAATTATTCTTTCCAGCTCTCTTCTTGTTTATCATAATTATTTCACTTCTAAGCAACCTTTTATTTTTTTAAAAAGGTCCTAATCTTTTCCTATCATATGAGGCATTTTCAGTTATTTTTAAGTTTAAATCCTAAAAGAGTAGACATTTGGTTTCAGTCTACATATTTCAGCACATATATTTTAGAGAGAACTTGAGAGCTTAAATGACCAGTCTTGTTCTGGCTAAACTAGAACCAGAAAAAGAGAAGACTGCACCTTAGCCTTTGTAATTATGTTATATATTATGAATCATTTTTTTTGCAAATTATCACCTTAAATCACTGTACTTTTAGGAAATTTCATTTCTTTATGTGATTTTAACATATGCAATTTTCAAAATGGCTCAATGCCAACTGCAATTTAAAATGAATATTAGAAACCTATAAGAAAAGTGCTAACAATGAGAAAGTATAGATAAGCATTTGGAAAGTCAAAAAAGAAAAATAATCCAATTTCACTATCTGCCACTTCATAAAAAGCTTCTCTTTTGGCAGCAAAACCATTCAATTAAAAAAAAATCTAATCAGTATATCTCAGACCTAAAGGGAAATTTATATCTTTGTGTTCTTCTATAAATTTCCAGTGAAATGGCTGGGAAATGAAAATTCCAAAGTTTTGCTTAGAAAAGCTGTTAATAATAACATTTATAGAACTGTAAAGAAAATATCAAGAAAAGAGACTCTTGATAATGGTTCTAATTCTTAACAATTTTTGGTCAGCATGCATCTAGTCTTCATAACAGATGAATTTTATAGCAGAATTCTGTATCTTTCCTTCTGAATGATCCCAGAAAATAGCATTTTGAAATGAAGTTGAGAATTTCAATAGGCAGCTGCTAAACTCATAACATTTGGTATCAGGTAATGTTTTTATTTTGTCTACGATATAATTTATGTGTATTTACAAGATATGAAACTAATAAAATATGAAAAATGGATCAAATCAGATACTTATGTATAATACGCATCAAGTCTTTATGAAGTCTTGAACTTCTGAAGCTGTAGTTGAAGTATTTTAAAATGCATTCTAGATTATTTTTTTAATTTTTGACAATTGAAAGTAGACAAATATTGTCTATTTAGTGGGCATAGAAATTCACATATTTTAAAAAAAAAGGTAGCAAAATATGTTAAAAGTAGTCAGCAGACAGGATGAATATGGTCATTTTATGTGACAGAGACAGAAGGAAGACCTGGATTAAGAAGATATGAATGTAAATTAATATCTATATATATATGAGTAACACAGGTGACATGTAAATTTTGCAAGCATTGTTTGGTAAAAAATGTAGACTTCCCATGTGAACAGAACACAAACCTCTGAATGATCTGAATATGAGATTGTTTCAAAATTATTACAGTTTAATATTAACATGTTCCTAATTCCACTCCCCAGCCCTAGCCTTCAGAAACTCTGTTCATTTGTTTTATTTAATTTATTGACAATTAGAAATGCAAAGTTCGTTGGGTTTTTTTTGGGGGGGGAAGAGGAATGTGAGTTGGCTTTTGATTTTAGTGAAAACAAATCCAAGAATGTTTAAATATTTTAATAGAAGTATTCATGGAAATTTTATATTCTGAAAAAAAATGAGGAAAAAAAGTACAATAAATATTTATATTTATCTCTGTGTTTTGAAATAAATTTAAAAAAAAATTCTACACAGATGAAGATGTGAGAAAGTTTCCCTCAAAAGCTGGATTTTCTTTTTGAAGCTCTATTCCTCTGAAAGATGTCTGTCTGGCCAGTATAAGAGATCAGAAGTGTCCTTTTCCCAGCTTCTCATCATTTTATTTTGTATTGTCCTGAACTATTGACTAGAGTAGGGACAGTGACACTGTTTTTCCCTGGACATCAGACTAAACATAATTGATGTAGCTTCCTAGACAGAGCTCTGATGAGAAGATGCTGCTAAAGAAGTGTGCCCTGCTCTGTGACAGTACAAGAGGGCATCAATGAGCACACTGTGGGACGTGTGCCCAGGGAGAGGAATTACTCTACTTAGTAACAGAACTGAAGAAGGAGCTACATAGGTTGAGAAGTATCATATAGAAATCAAAGGAGAACTATGGAGGGTCTCCATCCATTATTAGATGCAGAGGGAAACATAATGACAAAAGATGAGGTGAAGGCTGAGGTATCTAATGATGTGTTTGTTTTCTGGGTACTCAGCCCACTGAGCTGGAAGACAGGGACAGGAAGTAGAATGAAGCCTCTATGATCCCAGGAGAAATGGTTAGTGACCTGCTACACCACTTAGACATGTATAAATCTATGAAACTGGATGCATTTCACCCAGTTGTACTGAGGGAGGTGATAGAAGTGCTCACTAAACTGCATTCAATCATTAATCTACAGTCCTGGCTAATAAGAAAGATCCCAGTTTACTTGAACATAGCAAATGTGATATCCATATACAAGAAGAGTTGAAAGGGTTGGAGGAACTATGGGCCTTAAGTCAGTGTCTGGGAAGCAAATCAGAGTCAGTATTGATTGATTGACGTGTGTTGTTTGACTAGCCTGAGCTCCTTCTATAAGAAGGTGACTGCTTCGTGGATGAGGGAAAGGCTATGGGTGTGGTCTATCTGGACTTTAGCAAAGCCTTTGACACTGTTTACCACACCATTCGCTTGAAGAAATTGGCTGCTCATGGCTTGGACAAACATACTTTTCAGTAGGTTGGCTGGATGTCTGAGTCCTAAGTGTGGTGGTGAATTCAATCCAGTTGGCATGTGGTCAGTAGTAGTGTTCCCCAGAGCTCAATGTAGGGATCTGCTCTGTTTAACATCTTTATCAATGATCTGGATGAGAGGATCAAGTGCACTCTCAGAAAATTTGTTGATGACACCAAGCTGGGCGGGTGTGTAGAGCTGCTTGAGGACAAGAAAGCTCTTCAGAGAGACCTGGACAGACTGGAGTGGTGGGCCAAGGCCAATTGTATGACATTCAACAAGGTCAAGTGCCAAGTCCTGCACTTGAGCCACAACAACCCCATGACACTCTGCAGGCTTCAGTCAGAGTGGCTGGAAAGCTGTGCTGTAGAAAAGGACCTAGGAGTGTTAACTGACAGTCAACTGAACATGAGTCAGCAGTGTGCCCAAATGGTCAAGAAGGCCAAGAACATCCTGTTTTATATCAGAAATAGTATGCCCAGCAGGACCAGGGAAGTGATTATTCCTTTGTACTCCTCATTGATGAGGCCACACCTGGAATACTGTGTTCAGTTTTGAGTCTTTCAGTACAAAAAGGGCACTGAGGTTCTGGAGCATGTCCACAGATGAGCAGTGAAGCTGGTGTCAGGTCTAGAAAAAGTCTAGTCTGGCTGAAGGAGCTGGGGTTGTCTACCCTAGAAAAAAAGAGTCTGTGAGGAGACCTTATTGCTCTCTACAACCTGAAAGTAGGTTGTAGCAAAGTGTGTGTTGACCTCTTTTCTCAAGTAACAAGCAATAGAACAAGAGGAAATGGCCCCAAGTTATGCCAGAGGAGGTTTTAGATTGGATATTTGGAGAAATTTCATCAACACAAAGGTTGTCAAGCATTGGGAAAGGCTTCCCTGGGAAGTGATTGAGTTACCATTAATGGAAGAAAGTTAAAAGAGGTGTACATGTGGCACTTAGGGATCTGATTTAATGGTAGACTCAGTAGTGCTGGGTTAACAGTTGGACTCTGTGGTCTTAAAAGTCTTTTCCAACGAATCTAACCTGAGTCTGACTGAACTCCAAAGATCATAAAATAACTTGTTCTTATAATCTGGCTTTTCCACAGACCTCATTCCTCAAACCTCATTTGTATTTTTTTTAAAAAAAGTTTGTCTATAACTGTATATTGTTATAAAATACCTGTGTGAAATATTTGTCACTGTATTCTATCAGTTTAGTGATTACTACGGTAAATTAAAGCTGCATCTTGTGGCAACTGATAACAATTTACTATTAAATAGTCCATTTACTATTGCAACAGTATACATTTTATGTTGTTTTGAATGATTGTTTTCAGGAGTTGCATAAAATACTTCAAAACATGGATTCTATTATAACGACGATTACTATTATTGTTTTGTATCCCAAAAGCCTGTTTTTTTCATTGAAACATTTTTGTGCATTTCTACAAGATTTTTTTCTTTTTTTGTTATGAGATCTTTTTGTCCCATATTGTCCTAAAACTTTTTTTTATGTATAGCTTTATTTTCTTTGTTTTGTTATCCAACTTCAGTGCATCCCTTATTAGTCCACAAAAATATTTTCATCAAAAGTGGTAATAGTTTGAATGAGTAAGACCTGTTGTCTTCAGAAAATATCTTCTTGTTGGCACTGCAAAGAAGAAAAGTTTTCAAATTAAAATATTTCACTTGAAGAAAGTAATTTTTAAATGCTTAAGCTTCCTTGGGAATTGTAATTCAATTGTCTTCATGTAGTTGTTTTTCTTGTTCTAGCTCACCAGTTTAGGCTCTTCTACTTCCTGTAGTATATCACTCTGATAATTCACCCTAAACTTCTTTCCAGGAGAATATATGAAAACATCCTTTGGCAAATGGAATAAAACCAAAGAATATGGCCTGTAGAGGGGTATGAGAGCAAAGGTAATCAAACTGCAGTCCTCATAAAGCATAGCAAGATAATTTTATTCTTTTTTATTTCTATTAATATCATTTTGCATACAGCATTTATACAAAAATAAGAAGGTTTTCTGGGACAAAATTAGACAAAATCCTAATTTAGTTTTGTTAAAAGATATTTCTATTTTCTGTTGACACTTTATTTTCAAGGAAAGAATCGGCATCCCTCTTTTCTATTGCAGGTAGAAACAGGACAAGAGGTAATGGGATGAAGCTGGAACACAAAAAGTTCCACTTAAATATAAGAAAAAAACTATTTAACTGTGAGGGTGACAGAGCAGTGGAACAGGGTGCCCAGAGGGGTTGTGGAGTCTCCTTCCTTGGAGGTCTTCAAGACCTGCCTGGACATGATCCTATGCAACCTGATCTAGGTGAATCTGCTTCTGCAGGGTGGGTCAGATTAGATAATCTGTAAAGGTCCCTTCCAACCCCTAACATTCTATGATTCTGTGATTCTATATTAGTTATAACAGCACATTTAATCCTACTGCCGTTCCTGTGTAAAAGAATGCAGAGACAAGTCTGAAAAGTACCCTTTTCTCCAGATTAGTGAAAAAAAAACAGAAAATGTGAAGCATTCCCTTAGTGCATAATGAAAAGAGAATTTATGTCAATTGAAAACATTCCCAGAGGAAGATGTAAGCTTAGGCAACAAAAGCTCTGTTTAGCTAATTTATAGGAGTTTCTGTGCCACAAGAGTATTTGATGCCTTCCAGAAGTTTGAATTATTTAATAATTATTTATTGTGTTTAATGACTTATTTGATGTCTTTGAAGAACAAAAGTAAGGTAAAGGTGTTTAGGGTTTTTTTTTTTTTCTGGTTTTATTTTTTTTTTTCAAACCAAATAAAGATGCTTTTTTTTGTCAGTTGGTACTAAAATATGTAGTAGGCATCCAGAAGATCTCAGATTGTAACGTGACGGGTGAAGAGGAAGTGAAAGGTCTGGTATGGGTCAGAGAGAGAGGAGGTGCTTATGCCAGCAGATATAAGTGCATAACATAAACAATAAAGCAGAGACTGAACATCATTCACACTGTGTGTGCAATGATCCTTTTCCCCTCAGCAGTTGGTAAGCTGGAAGATCAGTCTGGACTGCCAGGTAGTGTTGCCCGCAACGGCAACAAAAATAATTTAAATAGAAAAGAAAAAAAAGTTAATAATATTTACCAGAATGGCTTGGATTCAATATGTAATCTTTCTCTGAAGTATTATGTTATAAAAGTTCTACTGATATATGGGGATTAAGTTTAGTCATCTACATCTGTCAACTTCAGTGACAAAAGTTATGTTTTCACCACATTTTCCATAGTAAATCAATCATAAATTATTTTAGTGAGTTGGATTCCACTGTGTTTGACACCTATGTTTTGTGTTACGGTTTACTTAGCTGCCTCTGAGCCAAAGGACTAAAAGCAGCACATTGGCCCAGGTGTAACTGTAGTCTTATGGTGACAAATGAGAAGACCACAACTGGACGCAAGTGAAGTTACTTTTAAAATTCCTGATTTCTTTTCTGTTCTTGCTATTTAAGACAATGAAAACTCTTAGTAAGTAATTTTTTTTTTAGACTTCAAATGGTATTCCATTTTAAACGGGTATAACGTGGATACATCTCTGAGATAATCTACCTTCTCATTTTTGTTTCATATCTTACTGATTTTTCTGAAAAAATACAAATATGTGGTAAGACCAGTGATGAATGACATTCTTTATGGGTTAGTACTGGAACTACTGTTGTTTAACATCTCTGTCAGCGATGTGGATGGTGGAATTGATTGCAGCCTCAAAAAGTTTGATGACGTCACCAAACAGAGTGGTTCTGTTGACACATTGGAGGAAAGGGGGACCTTAACAGGCTTGAGAGGTGCGTCCATGGGGACTTCATGAAGTTCAACAAGGCCAAGTACCATGTCCTGCACATGAGCTGCAGTAATCCCTAGCAGAAATACAGGCTGGGCAGAAAAATGGATTGAGAACAGCCCAGAGGCATGAGTCACTGTGTGTTTGTGGTGCAGAAAGCCAAGCATATCCTGGGCTACATCAAAACATAATTGACAGGTCAAAGGAAGTGGTGTTCTCACTGTACTCCACACTCATGAGACCCTACCTGCAGTTCTGCCTTCAACTCTGGGGCTCCCATCATAATTAAAAGGACATGGACCTGTTGGAACGAGTCCAGACAAGAGCCACAAAGACAGGCAGAGAGCTGAAGCACCTCTGCCAGGAAGACTAATTAAGAGAGTTGGAGTTGTTCAGTCTGGAGAAGAGAAGGCTCCAGGCAGAACTTATAGCACCCTTCCAGTATCTCAAGGAAGCTGATAAGAAAACTGGATGACTGTTTGCAAGGGCACGTAATAATAGCACAAGGACTAATGGCTTTGAACTGTAAAAGGATATATATAAATTAGATAGTAGGAAGAAATTCTTCAGTGTAAGGATGATGAGGTACTGGAACCTATTGCCCAGAGAGGTTGTGGACGGCTCATCCCTGGAACTGTTCAAGGCATTTGGACGAGACTTTAAGCAACCTGATTTAATGAAAGATGTCTCTGCCTATGGCACAGGGGTTGGAACAAGATGACCTTTAAGGTCTCTTTCAATCCAAACCATTCTATAATTTTATTCTATGATTCAATGTTTCTGTTAGTTGGTGAGCCACTATGTTAATATACATTTAAAAAGAGCAAATGAGTAAAGAAGGTAAACACTGTAATCAATGTCTCTGTAAAAAGTTAATCTATCTATGCAATTTTTCATTCATTTATCAGAAGCGAGGTGCTATTCGGTATAAATGTGTGTATTATAAAGTATATATGAAGTATTTAAGTATATATCCCAATATTTTTCTTAAATATAGTGCATTAATCCTTTATCAGTTGCTCACAGATTTATTTTTCACAAGATTGCTTTTGAGCATTGTTACACTATTCTTTGTGTCATACCAGTTTCTTAGTGTTACAATGTAAGTTGTACAAACTGAAGGATATGTACTTATGATTTTCTTTAGAAATTGCTAGGATTAATTACAAGCTGTGGTATATTGGGACTTTCTTGGGAAGGAAACGTTTTAGGTTAGCAGAGTCGATGATACTACTACTTTGTCATCCAAGCAAAGTAGGCTGTTAAAACCATACAAGTGAGTGCAGAAGATCTCACCTCAATAAATGCTTGAACTGAACTTAGATCACTTGGAATATCAGAAAGTACATGTTTTTGAACAGTGTATTTTGTTGTCTAAAAGTAATGGGGTTTTTTGCAATTATTTTTAGGAAACAGAAACTTGAAATTATCCTATTTTTTAGAGAAAGCCAAGAATGACATCTTTCACAGGGAGATATCTACAGAGAAAGTACTCAGGGCATTACAAGAAAATTATTCTTATGCAAATACAAAGCACTTATTATGTACAGCATTAGTCAAGAGACTCCTTCTAAAACATATACATATTATTAAAAAATCAGAGTTAATTTACTAAATTTATAGAAATAATACAAAATTCAAATTAATTAATATGCTTTAGAGAACACACTCTGTCTCCAAAATGATTCTTTATTGTATGATTTCCATCAAGCATGCCTCAAGAATAAATAGTTTTGAATTTTCTCATTAAAAGAAATGGGTGATTTTGCTTATTTTTTATTGTTTTGAGCTTAATGTCATTTTATTTTTTTTTTTATTTGTACAATTTCATATCTGTATCCAGGCATTTAAACTCTGGGGAATTATAACAGCTATACTACCAATTTGTTTGTTTTTCCTTAATGTCCCTCACTTGAGTTGTTGGGCTTGCAGGAAAAAGATCAGACATTTGAAGTTATACTGGTATTCTTTATGAGATTTTATTAGTNCCTCAAAAAGTTTGATGACGTCACCAAACAGAGTGGTTCTGTTGACACATTGGAGGAAAGGGGGACCTTAACAGGCTTGAGAGGTGCGTCCATGGGGACTTCATGAAGTTCAACAAGGCCAAGTACCATGTCCTGCACATGAGCTGCAGTAATCCCTAGCAGAAATACAGGCTGGGCAGAAAAATGGATTGAGAACAGCCCAGAGGCATGAGTCACTGTGTGTTTGTGGTGCAGAAAGCCAAGCATATCCTGGGCTACATCAAAACATAATTGACAGGTCAAAGGAAGTGGTGTTCTCACTGTACTCCACACTCATGAGACCCTACCTGCAGTTCTGCCTTCAACTCTGGGGCTCCCATCATAATTAAAAGGACATGGACCTGTTGGAACGAGTCCAGACAAGAGCCACAAAGACAGGCAGAGAGCTGAAGCACCTCTGCCAGGAAGACTAATTAAGAGAGTTGGAGTTGTTCAGTCTGGAGAAGAGAAGGCTCCAGGCAGAACTTATAGCACCCTTCCAGTATCTCAAGGAAGCTGATAAGAAAACTGGATGACTGTTTGCAAGGGCACGTAATAATAGCACAAGGACTAATGGCTTTGAACTGTAAAAGGATATATATAAATTAGATAGTAGGAAGAAATTCTTCAGTGTAAGGATGATGAGGTACTGGAACCTATTGCCCAGAGAGGTTGTGGACGGCTCATCCCTGGAACTGTTCAAGGCCTTTGGACGAGACTTTAAGCAACCTGATTTAATGAAAGATGTCTCTGCCTATGGCACAGGGGTTGGAACAAGATGACCTTTAAGGTCTCTTTCAATCCAAACCATTCTATAATTTTATTCTATGATTCAATGTTTCTGTTAGTTGGTGAGCCACTATGTTAATATACATTTAAAAAGAGCAAATGAGTAAAGAAGGTAAACACTGTAATCAATGTCTCTGTAAAAAGTTAATCTATCTATGCAATTTTTCATTCATTTATCAGAAGCGAGGTGCTATTCGGTATAAATGTGTGTATTATAAAGTATATATGAAGTATTTAAGTATATATCCCAATATTTTTCTTAAATATAGTGCATTAATCCTTTATCAGTTGCTCACAGATTTATTTTTCACAAGATTGCTTTTGAGCATTGTTACACTATTCTTTGTGTCATACCAGTTTCTTAGTGTTACAATGTAAGTTGTACAAACTGAAGGATATGTACTTATGATTTTCTTTAGAAATTGCTAGGATTAATTACAAGCTGTGGTATATTGGGACTTTCTTGGGAAGGAAACGTTTTAGGTTAGCAGAGTCGATGATACTACTACTTTGTCATCCAAGCAAAGTAGGCTGTTAAAACCATACAAGTGAGTGCAGAAGATCTCACCTCAATAAATGCTTGAACTGAACTTAGATCACTTGGAATATCAGAAAGTACATGTTTTTGAACAGTGTATTTTGTTGTCTAAAAGTAATGGGGTTTTTTGCAATTATTTTTAGGAAACAGAAACTTGAAATTATCCTATTTTTTAGAGAAAGCCAAGAATGACATCTTTCACAGGGAGATATCTACAGAGAAAGTACTCAGGGCATTACAAGAAAATTATTCTTATGCAAATACAAAGCACTTATTATGTACAGCATTAGTCAAGAGACTCCTTCTAAAACATATACATATTATTAAAAAATCAGAGTTAATTTACTAAATTTATAGAAATAATACAAAATTCAAATTAATTAATATGCTTTAGAGAACACACTCTGTCTCCAAAATGATTCTTTATTGTATGATTTCCATCAAGCATGCCTCAAGAATAAATAGTTTTGAATTTTCTCATTAAAAGAAATGGGTGATTTTGCTTATTTTTTATTGTTTTGAGCTTAATGTCATTTTATTTTTTTTTTTATTTGTACAATTTCATATCTGTATCCAGGCATTTAAACTCTGGGGAATTATAACAGCTATACTACCAATTTGTTTGTTTTTCCTTAATGTCCCTCACTTGAGTTGTTGGGCTTGCAGGAAAAAGATCAGACATTTGAAGTTATACTGGTATTCTTTATGAGATTTTATTAGTTGTAACATATGATGAGTTGTACCATATGATGAGTTGTTGTTATTATTATTAATAACACATTTGTGTGATTTTTAGAAACCATGGCTCTTGCAAATAAAGCATATCATGAAGCTACATAAGAATTTGTAATCAAATGCTCCCTCAAGGGAGAAATTTTTTTTCTTTAAGATCATTAGGATATTATTATTCTTTCTCTTATTCACATACCTATCAAAACTGACTAAAACAGTGTCATAAGGATGTGTTACCTAGAAAAAAGAACTTTTCTTGGATCTGTTTTAGAAATAACATTTGTTTCCTGTCACTACTTAAAAAATTCTGTAAGTGTTATTTTGTGGGTGTCGAGAAATGGTGTTTAAACAATAACCATGTTTTCATGATACTTCATGGCCAAAACTCAAAAATTATTTTATACTGAAATGTTCAACGTTGGACTTTTCAAGATAAAGACAGTATTGCCATTTTGAAGTGTTTGCTTTCCATAGCTGATATCTCAGTCTAAAATGTATTTGAATTGGCACATGGTAAATTTCTATTTAAAAAATGTTAAGATTATTAATTAAAAATTACATATGATGTAACATATGGTTTAGGAACATATTATTATTTCAAGAATTTTGGTTCACTCCATATTACTTACAAAATATTCAGAATTTCCTGAAAATTTATTCTTAGTCAAGTTTTACACATCAATTGTAGAGAGTTATATTTCCTTTCAAAATCTTACCACCTTTTAATGAACTTGTCCAGAAACCATTCAGAGTTTTAAAAGCATTAACTCTGAACTGAAATTGAAAGAAAAAAATATGGAAAAGTTATCCATGAAAAAAGGTTTTGAATCTCTCAATTCTTGATTCAAGTGTTGATGCTTTTATTCTTTATATACAATCTGAAGTTGAAAAAGCTCCGTAAGGAGAAAACTAGATTATTTCCTAATATTTTCTTAAATTATAATTTGTTGGAATTATCATTTCAGAATTTCAGAAATTAAAAACAAAAGAAAATTTTCCCAGGGAAAAAAATCTTGATAATATCCAACGGATTATAACCAGTTGCATGCTTCCCCTGTAAATATTTCCTAACCTACATTAGATTTAAATTCTATTGTTATTATTAAAATTAAAAACAAAACAAAATAAAACAGTCTTTGTTATTATTTTACAGTTTTGATTATTGCTTTAGCTTCTCAGCCCTACAATTTAAATAATTTTTGTCCAAAGATATTCTACTTGCTATTGTGGTTAGAGAGGTTATCTACTAGTCTGTTTCCACGAATGATCAGGGAACTTTAAACCACCTCCCATGCCAATAAGTTCCATAGGAAAAGCAAACTGATGACAAAGGAATATTTGCTGAGCTATCTTGCTTCTGCAAGGCAACCAAAAGTCTGTTGAGACCAAGATTTTTCACATTATTTCACTAGTCTATGCCTCTTACTGTCTTCATTTACAGTACTAGAAGACAAATAAAGAGGTGATAAAAATGTAGTATTGCTGTTGTTATGATTCTTATCTGATCTTGTGAGCTGGCCTAATACCTGACATCCTTGATTGAATTAAAGTATGGATTTAAAACCAGTCACTTTTCATAGAGAGGAAGAAAGGGCCAAGAATTAGAACACTAATCATGAATTTAAGAATATAGGATTCAATTAAATATGCTACCATTTGTATTTGACCTTAGATAAATTAGTAAGGTTTAATTTTCAACAGTATTTGGTAGCCAGTGTGGAATTCATCTCACTTTTTAACTGACAAAAATGAAAGCATTTAACCTAAGTAGTTGTATTGGATCTCTTCACAGGCAATGAAGTAGAAAGATATGTCCCTCTAGAGCAAACGTCATCCTACTTATCTTTTTCTGCCTTAGAGACAACTTATATAATTAGCTTAAACTAAATGCTTTGCTCGTACAACTTTGTCTAAAATGAATTGATGAGTTCTATGACGGAGTTCTCTAATAAGTACTACTTTTCCTATGCCACCTGAGGATAACTGTATTACATGAGATGAGTCAATAAATTGTTAACAGGTGACACAACTGTCGTAAAAGAAAACTGAATTCTGAAACTAGGTGAGTGAAAGGTCACTTAAAATACATAAAGTCTGCTTGAATACAAATGACTATGTATTTAAAATGTGTTCATGGAAATGTGTGTGTCCACACACAGACAAGAAATAATTCTGCTTTTATTCAGAATTTACAGAAAATGAACATTTGTTTTTTAATATTAAAATCCTAACTAAACAAGTGTCACAAATTAAAAATCTAGCTCTAAAAAGTATGCATACAATAGTTGGGTGGGTATTCCTGTGTTGGTGCTCACATTCCACTAAAAAATAAAATAAGTTAAAAATCACATTGTATTAAAACATATTGCTATGCACATCCTTCAAATGCTGAATTCAGACACCAGTGCAATGAAGTTACTTATTACTTATGTGTTGATACAATTTTCTTAATATTAAGATAGTACATTGACTATAAACATGACGTTATTATTTCCTCTAACATAATATTTTACATTTCCAAATTAAAAACTTCACAAAAAAAAAAATCGATGACAAGTCCTTAAGGTCTTGAAATTAAAATGAATAAAAAATTGGGTTTTACCATCTTTATATTCAACACATATTAAAGTTTCTGTAAAAGAAATGTTACCTATAATTAGAGAATAACTGGTGAGTTTCACCGTAAATGATTCAGTCATTGAAGTACATCGAAGTACATTGAAGTTTATTGAAGTACAAAAGAGAGATTTGAAACTTTCCTCATCTTAATAGCTTCTGTAGATATAAGAAAATTTAGTTAAATCACATATGTAGTGGTTTTGGCCTCAGCCAGGTTTTTCAGTAGCAGGGGCGCTAAAGGAGTGGCTTCTTTAAACAAAGAGAGTTGCCAGAAGCTTCCCCTGTAGCTGACAGGATTAGAGCCAGTCAGTTTTAAGCTGACCCTGTACCTGACCCAGGCCTGGCCAATTAGTAGTGGAGGTAACGCCTCTGTGAATAACATATTTGAGCAGAAGAAGTTGTTGCACAGTTGCAGAACTGCAGCAGCAACAGGGAGAGAGAATGTGAAAACATCTCCGCAGACACCAAGGTCAGTGAAGAAGGAGGGGAAGAGGGTGCCCAGGCACTAAGAAGAAGGCTCCCCTGCGATATGTGGTGAGGACCATGGTGAAGCAGGTTGTCCCCCTGCAGTCC
>WBNH01005889.1:71818-90477 GCA_013401255.1 Urocolius indicus
TTTTATTGTTTCTTTAATAAATCAAACCTTTTTCTCCCTAAGTTGAGTCTGTTTTGCCCGTGACGCTAATTGCCGAGTTTGATCTCTCCGTCCTTATCTCAACTCACAAGCAGTTTGGTATATTTCTCTCTCTCTCTCTCCTGTCCAGTTTAGGAGGCGGAGTAATATTATGACTAGGTGGGTATTGGCCTAAACCACCACAACATACTAAATATGAAGGCTCTATAGCACATCTTATGAGGTGTAGCTGAGGGAACTGTTGTTGTTTGGCCTGGAGAAAAGCAGGCTGAGAGACACTATCACTATCAGTAATTACTTGAAAGAAGATTGTAATGAGGTCAGTATCAGTGTCTTCTTCCAAGTAACAAGTGATAAGACAAAAAAATGGCCTCAAGTTGCACCAGGGGAGGTTTAGATTTGGTTTTATGAAACATTTTTAAAGGATTATTGAGCATTAGAAAGGGACGTTGTTGAGTTATGCCAGGAGGTTATTAAAATATATGTAGATGTGGCTATTCGGGACATGATTTAGTGGTGGAGTTCATAGTGTTATGCTGGACATAATGATCTTAAAGGACTTTCCTAATCTCTGATTCTATGCTGGGTTTTTTGGGTTTTTTTGGTTTTGTTTTTGTGGGTTTTTTTACCAAACATTGAATATTTTGAAGTGTAAGGAAAGGACATCCAAAGATTGCAATACTTCGGGTAATATTTTCAAATAAATAGGATTTCAAGAAGTGTAGCAAAATGCTTACTGACCTAAGCCCTTTTCTAGATTCACCTGTAATTCTTATGGTTGCTATTTATTATTACTTTTTGTTAAGGATCTAAGGATTCATGAACTTTCTGTTTGTAGCAGAAAAGTTTTAGGTTATATCATTGAAAGTTAAAATATATATATCTGTATTTTTGACTCACGGTCTTTCAATTGATAGAACTGCAAGACTTTTTAATCATTATTAGCTAAAATTCAGTTATTAAATAACTATCTGTTGTGGTTTAGGCCCATCCATGGACAAAAGACCCTGATTAGGCTTATACTATCACAAACTTTGCAACTTATTGTCGCTTATGGTCCTGGACAAAACATACAGGGCTACTCAACTTGGAGAAGAAAACAGAAAATAATTTAACCCACTACCAGCCAAAATATAACTGTAAGACCCCGAAACATAACAAATATAAGACAAAGGTGATGAAGAGCACAACCAGCCCTGTAAGACCACCTGCCTCCCCTTTCTTCCATCTTCCTGGGCTCAGAGCCCTGATCTTAGTGTCTTTATCTCCTCCTCCCATGATAATCAGCTTTGTTTCAGTGGCTAAAATAGTGTGTTATTTTTACGTTAGTGTGTCAATTATTACTACTCATGCCAGTATCACATCAAAAGACATAAGGAGATGTACTAAAAAAACTTTGAGTTTGCTTTGGATTTAACTCCAAAAGAGATTGCAATCTGTCTTTTATTATCATTTATGTAGGAGTGTATGTATATAAACAGTTTATTTCCTATACCAGTCTGACACTCCCCCAGGCTCAGAGAAGTGCACAAGTGATGCACTCCTAAAGTTGGAAAAATACATTGAGTGTCCCCAGTTGTTGTAAAGAAAGCTGAATTTAAACCAAAAAGAACAAGGGAGTGACTGTATCATTTGAGTGGATCAACTGGTTGTGTCAACAGATTTCCCCGAGTTAATAAAAAAGAATAAATATCTTCTTGGGATAGTGACCAGCTGATCATTCTTCTTCATTCTATGACAGAGTTAAAGCATAGTCTTTCAAGATCAGAAGGTTAGCATGCTTCAAACTACAGAGGGTGAGTAAATTGTCAGGAATGATAAAGGGAACAAAGAAATAGAAAAGGAATAGCTTTATTTCACAAATATTCTGCTATCTAGACATGAGTCTATGAGTACATTTATCTTTATCCCTGTTTTCACCAGAAAAAAATTCTCATTTTTGTAAATTTCTTTGAATTTCTTAATCTGCTGGTGCAAAGTATTTTGTCTCTGTTATTTCCCAGAATCATAGAACAGTTTAGATCAGAAAAGACCTTTCAGATCATCGAGGCCAACCATCAACTCAGCATTACACATCTATATGACTATATTTTCTCCAGACATGGAGACTAAACCACTTTCCTCAACAGCCTGTTCCAATGTTTCTCAATCCAATTGGTGAAGAATTTTTTGCTAATATCCAATCTAAACCTTGCCTGGCACAATTTAAGACCATTTCCTCTTGTCCTATTTCTTGTGACTTGGGGGAAGAGACCAATACCCACTTTGCTATAATCTCCTTTCAGGTAGTTGTAGAGAGTTGATTTAGCTGTCTGTATCTTGAAATGAAAAGCAGATGCAGTCTGGGTCAGAGAGGGCTACAATGCCCATTCATGTGAGTGGTGTTTGTTGTATGGTCATGTAAAAAGATAGAGAGGATATAATCCTGAACTTTCTGTCCTCCCAAATAAATTGTGTGTTCTCTCATACTTTGCTTATATATACTTCATAGTAGGCAGAATGTTGTCATTTGTTTTAATTATTTATTTTTAAAGTTTAGGAGGAAAGTGTCCTAGTCTCTAAAAAGACTCTTTGGGCATTAGTCAAATCAAAATACACTACATTGGACATTATGTGTCAAAATTGTTATTAATTTCAAGATATACAGTTCTTCATGACTATCATAGGGCAGCTTTATACATATATATATATATATATATATATAACCAGCTATGTGTTAATATCTAAGTTCCTTTTTTGCTTTCTCTTCATATAATTTACTTGTAGGTGACTGCCTTCAGTCGTGCATTCTGTTACATTCTTTTTTTAAAATACTCTCTTTCTTACAAGAGCTAGAGAAAAGAAATTTGCATAAGGACCTACTAATAGTAGAATATCCGTGGACAGATAATTGTCCGAAAGCTTGTAAGCTAATTTTAGCCATACTGAGAATCTGCCTGTCTTTTCTGTATTCATCTTTTGTTAAGTAGGACAGAAGCCCAGAAGTGACCTGACTTCTTAACTACAGAAGCAGTCTCAACAGTTAATTACTTCAAACATTCTTCTGTTATTTGGATCACTGAATTATTTGATCTGTTGAGGCTTCATTTTTGCTTACGTGTGCTAAGTAATTCTGTTAGAACCTCATTTAATAATATCGTTTAATGATTCTATTTTTGAACTTGCTAGATGGTCTCACTTTGCGTCTCACACGTTTTCATTTTTCTCCATGTTGCGAAGAGAAAATGAGAATATGGGGAAAGAAAGAAATTAAATAATCATGGTATTGAAATTTGACTGAGACACTGTACAATGGTGCTGATCAAACGGTAGCATTTGCAAATGGCCAGCACTTGCAAAGACTTGGCATACACTGGAAAAGAACCACACCTCAAAGCCAAATCCAAAATAAAAGAGCAAATTTTACTTTCTTTTCCAAGCAATTCTTGAGAATTTTAATACCACTTGAAAACACCTGTGTTTTCATAGACAATCATGGTAGACGACAGATCCACGACACTTTAATTTCTCCAGATTTAACCATTCTAAGGTTAGTTGTGGAACCATGTATCTGAATGTGATGATGGGTATACAGAAATTGACTTTCATAGCAGCTGGAGAAATGAATGATAGCAACATTCTGATAGGTCAGAAAAGCCCAATACAAGAAGACCACTGAGGAGAGAACTTGTCCCTTCAGTTTCACTATTATTTTACAATGGTTCAGCATAGATGGTCTTAAATTAAATACTTTTGTATGACCTTGCTCTTTATTTTCATATCTAGATTTCTTCTTCAATATTAATAGTTAGTGAAATAATAAATTCTTCTTCTGTTAAAGAAATATAATAATAGCCCAATAGCATATTAAGACTTTTTAAAGATTTTTTTTTTTTTTACGAATTTAGTCTTGTGAGTTAAATAAATACTTATTGTATTACAGGAGTTAGAAAAAAATAAAGTGTGGTGTAGTTCAGGGAGTTAAAATAGTTCTCTTACAATGAGCAAAATCAATGGGTAGAGAGTGATCTGAAGATTACTTTCTCATAAGCTTGAAGTCTATTTGTATATACTATTTAGCATGTTCTACATATCATCTGAATTCATTTAGTCTATAGGCAAACAACATGGAATTTGCAGGTGGAACAGAGGTAATTCTTCACTTTTTCTGAAAAATGAATTGTGTCTTACTTCTCTTCATAGTGTGGTCAGATCATCTTTCAGCTGAGTGCCAGAGACACAGTACTGGATATTTTAATCGTATCTCTTTATCTATTGTCAAATCTTTTTAGATAGGTCTACTTTAAAGAGTTTTCCTTTTGTTATGTATTGCCTTACCCATGAGCATGTAGGATGTTCTATGCCACCATACTTGACTATGGAAACTGCAGTAAGTTTTTAATTTAAGTTCATTTTTAATTGTTCATTTTAGTGATAGAGAAGGCAGAAGCCAAGTTTAAGTTTATATTCTACTTGTGTAACTTGGAATTGTTGCTAAATGCAAGAAAATGCACATAAAATAATGCAAAGAAAACAAAATTTAAGTGATGATGTTGCACTGAATGAAAATATTTTAGAGTCTACTTTTGAAGTAAATCAACAGCACCTTCTAGAATTATGATAAACCTTTTTATTTAAGTGGTGTTCTGCTTGCTATTAATAAAATTTTAAATTATTCTTCATATTTGTACCTTTATGTTTGGAAAAAGTTGGTTTTCTTTTTAGACAGATGTATATACATGTTTAATGAGAAGCAGTAGAGGCTATAAATGCATTTTTTGCAGACGTTTTAAAATATGCAGTGCAAGATCTACTGATTGCTTTTATCTTATCCTGAAAAAAGGAAAAGAGTATTTCTAGTTTCCAAATTTCTTACCTGTGGCTTCAGACTTTTTTTTAACTAATTTTCTCTTGCTTCAATAAGTATAATCAATTATTGTTTAATATGATGGTGCATATAACAAATCAACTATATGATAAATGGATAAATTGTTCTAGACTTTATACAAGATTATGTTTTTCTGTTTATAACTGTCTTAATCAGATTGACATCAGTGCTTTTATTACTACAAGGATATATTTATGCAAACACTAAAGAAAACTTAACAAAGCTCTCTATTGTTTTGATTGCCTGGTAGAACCATCCATAATTCACATTTGTATGTGTAATGAAGACTTAATGAATAGAGTACATTTCATATATTTTTTCTGATGTTATTAAATAATGTGCTTGCATTAAACAAATAGGTTTAGATTAAACCCCTTATATTTTTCTCTTTCATGAATGATTTGTATGTTGTATTTGGTGATGTGCCCATTAAACAAAATGCACGTGCAGGTATATTAGTGCATTCTGCTGAAATCACTAGAACTGTAGTAAAATAAAGACAACAAGTTGTGTCCATAGTCATAATGTGGTAATCTCACGGTCAAATAGTTTGCTTATTATCTTTCTGCTTACGTTTATAGTACATTAGTACTGAAGACTAGGCTTACTCCAAATTATTTTGGCATGCTTGCTGCTTTGATCAGCTATCAGGTACAGAGAAGATAATGCTTACTTTCTTCAAGAATTGTGAAATGTTGGATAAGTATATTAGAATCGTATAAAGATCCTGAAGAGGAACGTAGCTCAATGAATCCCTCTAAACATATAAGCACAAAAATACAAGACATTGATTTCATTGTTGTTCGTAAAGTGTACTTAATGTCCTAGGTAAAGAGTTGTTAATTTTTAACAACTTAACCATTCAGATACATATGCAATTAGTAAAACATGTCTATTTGTTGAAAAAAAATGAGGATAACTTTTTTTTCCAGATGTTTTCAATAAATTTTATCATTCTGTACTTTCTCTTTCCTGTGAGGTGGTAGCTCACAGGATTTTAAAGTGTCAAAGTAATTAGGAACAAATCTGGAAATCTTGTTGTCAAAAGGACTTTTAGTATTTAGGATTCTTAAATATCTTTCAAATCACATGATGCAAAAAAAGTGCATCTAACGTAATTTAGAGTATTTAAGTCACTTGATATGTACTATATTACATAAATACAAAATTAGTTGAAATAAATTGGAAGCACAATTTAATAAACTGTTTTGAATAATATTATAATATTTGTTCCTGAAAAAATCCTAATGTAACTCTTTTTGTGTAGGATGAAGCATTGCTCAGTATATTGAATTTTTCAATTTTATTGTTGTAGGTTTTTCCTAATGAAATTATAACTTCTCTAAGAGAGGAAAACATTTCTTATTTCTGGCTAGGTGTAAATTATGTACGCAAAACTAAACATTGTGACACTTATTAATAATGCAAGGTTATCATATATTATAAGAAGCCACAGAAAGAACAATGTAGGGGTTTTTTGGTTTAGTTTTTTTTTTAATTTAGTTTTGTTTTTCTTTTCCTATTTTAATTGTGTCAGTGATATCTTTGAAAAAAAATCTTTTATTAGTTAAAAGTAAAGAAAAAAGATAAACGAAATTTTTTTACAAAACAGAAATCAAAATTCAATTATTTCACAGGGATTTATATGAATATATGAACTTGAATTTCCTTGGGTTTTGTGGTAATTTTTTTTAACACCTGTCTGTGAACTGTCTGTGAACAGTTTTGAAAGCTGCTGATTTCAGCGGCTTTTGAAAATATCAGAGAACAGCAGCCTCCTTATTCTTTCCACTTCTACATTCTTTTACTTTGTCTCTCTCAACATGGATTCAGTTCATCTGTCATCCTCAGCAACAGCTAAAGCTATTTTAGGGTCTGTCAGCTGGGGACTCACAAGGAAGCAGTCTAGTCTAAAATTATTTCTCATTTAAGTTTGGACTTTATCCTTCCTGACCTATTTTTGCAAATACTTGCTTTGGAGTTAATTCTGATATGTTAATCTTTATAGCCTATGAATTTATAAGTAACACTTTTATGTAATAAATGCTCTAGTTAACAGAATTTTTTTGTGAATGTCTATATCAATATGACCATCTAATACTAATAGGTTCGGTTCTAAAGTATGAAATACTTTTGAAGGATCAGTTGCTACATGATTATTTCAAATGCTGAACATTGATATTAGAATTGTTATTTTTTTGAGCTCCCTTCCACATGTGGTTTATGTAATATTTATGAAATTAATATTCACCAAAGCCATTTTACAAATGTACTTAAACAAGTTTGAGTTATAGAGAAAAAAATTAAAAAAAGAAAAAAAAAAACTCCTATATGTTTAGGGTCAAATTAATTGAAAAAAAGTAGAAAAGTACTAATTAAATACATAAGTTGAAATAAATACTTTTAAATGAAATTATGATTACTTCATTGGCAAAGAGCAAGAATAACAGTGCTATAATCATGCATCTAATAAAGTTTTAATGTCTTACAAATTCCTCTGTGATTCAAAATATCTGTAATTAGAGCCTGGAGTCGACTTCCATGGTCAGTCTTAATCTTGAGTTTTCGTTTTTATCTCAGGCCCATGCTGATCATTTTATTCAAATAGATGGGTTCTCACAACCAACAGGAAACTAGACAGCTATTTTGCCTTCATTTTATCATGAAGATTTAAGGAGCAGGCTTCTCAAAAAAAAAAAAACAAAACCAAACACCAAAACAAACAAAAACTCCCCAAAATGCAAGCCCTAATCCCCACTCCCCTGAGTGTGAGGGAAAAAAAGGCAAGGGCTTTGCAAAATAATGGGAACTACAGTACTGTTCACCTGTTACCATCTTGATCCCTTTGTGCCTATTATTTTTTCACAGGTTTTTGAAGGACTACCATAATTACCTCCTATAACTTTCTAATGGTTAGAAGATTGGTTTATTTCTTACTTGCAATGCTATATATAACAATGAATAGCGCATCTTCTTTAGCTAAAGCACACACACACACAAAGGTCATACCTATCATTGTATTACAGAGATTTCTAGTCAACATGGGTGAACAGGTCAGATTCAAGATTTAGATTTCTGTTTTCCATGCTTATAGAGCATAGATATAAGCTAACTTAGGAAATGCTCCATTTTTTTTTTTTCACATCTCAGCAGGAAGACACACTTATTTAGAGAGTACTTTTGTCAGTGAAAAGTCTTGTGATGATTCATCCAGAGATCTTACTGTTAGGGTGATTCAGAGTCTTAACAATTGTGGAGCAACATACAAAAGACACCTCTAATATTTTCTCAACCGTGGAAGCCAGAGACTGAAAAAAAAAAAATGGACTGAGATCCTTTTCTCAAGTAAAAGAAAGAAAAATACAACAATTTTCCTATTGCTTAGAAATACAACGTACAAATATTTTCTGTACTGATATCTTTCAAATACTTAGATGAAGAACTGTTAATAAAAAGACTGTCCTTTGTGAACAGGTGCTTCAATTTTTTTATAAAGTTATTTATAAAGTAGAAGTTATTTTGCCCCCAGTCCTTCTGTGTGGGAGCACGAACAACAGCTGTAGAAGAAGATGAAGTAATGAGTATGAAGTAATACAATGGTATGTGTTCTTCTCTGTACAATATCTTCTGTAGGTTAAGTTGACAAATGCTACTGCCATTGCCAACAGTGATAACAGATTCAACACACCGCACCACTAAATTAAAGTAAATGCTACATTTTTTCGATTGGTATAGTAAGGTAGTGAGATTGAGATGCAGAGTCATGACTCTATAGCTCTTACTATTGCAGTTCACCTTCCCTCTGTCCTTGAGAAATAAACAAAACCTATTCTTTGAATTAGATATTTGCTCAATTATTATTCTGCACAGATAAAAATCCCAACAGTTTAAAATGCAGAAATTCTTGGCTAAATTATGTAAAGCAGATTTAGTTTTCTAAGAGATGTAATAGGGTTTAAAAGATGAGTTGAATAACCATCTTGATTTCCCTGCCTGTTTTTATAGCCTATATTCCAAGATCATTAAAATTTCATTATCAATTTGAAATTATTTAAAATTAAATTAGAAACAACATGAATAATTATATTGTGCATACTATTCTAATTACTAAAGTTCTGATAGGGGGTAAATCAATTGACTCTTTGTTTCAACATTATTCAAAGTTAAATTTTTCACTAAATTAGCACCAGAAGGGGATTATGCTTACAATAATTGGTGTCACTGCAGCTGGCAGGAAAATAGCTGGTTTGAGAGTTAGGTGGAAGGTTGTGAACTTCTTGGCTAATTTCCTCCCTGCTGTTCATTTTATAAAAGAGTGGGGAAAAACAGGGCAGAAAAAAAAATCTCTTAATGTCCATTGATGTCAAAGTCTTGAGCCCGTAATAAGGAGGTAATGCAAGCCACTGTGTTCTCAGGCAGGGTAGAAAAACTACTCCTAAGAGTTATCATCAAACGGCTTTATTAGTATTGCTATTGTATGATATACTAAAATAATAATAAAAAAGGATCAGAAAACCTCACAAAAATAGAAAAGCAAGAAAAAAATGAATGTCTGTTAGCTTTCCTTGCTTGCTGCATTTTCACATTTCTTGTAACCTGACATTGCGTTTCTGCTATCAGACCATCACATAGGTGTTACCATATCAACAAAAGGTAGATTATATATAAAGTCAGGTAAATATATAAAGTGTGTGATATACAGCCCATAATCATGCATATTTGTTATGTAGTAATGGATTTTGAGAAATTATTGCTTGAAGGAAGTCGTAGCAGTTGGATGAGAATTGAGAGCGAATTAGCATTGCTTTTATATTTCATCATGCCTGCATTTAACACTAAATATCTGCCATTTCTTCTATCCCCTCCAAGTAGTCTTTAACTACAAAAATATTATTTTCAAGTATTAAGTTGTGCTAAGTAAAGAGCCATCTAAACATTTTACAACAATATATGTAGAGTCCGTCCAGATTTAGATTGGGCATGTTGAGCTTCTTTCTTTTCTTTTGCTGTTGTTGAGGGTTCTTTTCCCGGCATTTTCAGGGCAGTGAGCAACTGTTCTATTTTTAAGTTATCATAGAGTGGAAAAAAACATCAAAGCCTTCATTTTTTAGAACAAATTTTCATTAAGAGCTTTAAAGAAACCCCAATTTTTTAGGAAAACAAAATCTGTAAGTGAATTTTTGCATGACACATCAATAACAGTTCTAAAACAAAACAAAACAAGTGCTGAACAAATTCCAGGCTGAATTTAAGGTCTTGGATCTTTTCACATCTATCAGAAGCTCCTATTAATTTTAGAAGTATTGCCAAGAAAGAAAAACCTGATGATACCTAGCACACAGTCTTCCTATCACTATGGATATTATTATTCTATGTACTTATTAATCTTCATCAATATGTGAAGACAGCATTTCTTCTCAGTAGAAGGCAAAACGCTGCAAAGAAGTCTGAAATATAGCCTCTTTGTTTTCTTGATTTTTGCTATTTCTAATATATTGTTCTGAAATGAGTTAAAAAAGTAGAAGGATTGATTCTATTTGTCTTTTTAACAAAGTCCCTGGATTTTGGTTAAGAGTAGAAATTATAACTGTGTCAAGGCAGACTGTGAATGTTATGTTTAAATGCAGACTTTTCTGCTTTTTGTTTCATTATTTGCTTATTCATTGATTTTACTGACACTTTCTCTTGAGAAAATGAGTGTATTGCAGCTGTTACTCACATCCACGTGTGGTCAGACTTCTACATCTGTCATAAATAGTTAATATTATATAATTGAAACAGCATCTATCTGCTCTTCTAAGCTATCATGCATTACACAGAGCTCTGAGCAGGTCAAGTTGAATTTTGTAAAAAATTCTGTAATAACAAAATCAATGAAGTAGACTCAATTTATTTCTCAGTGCCAAAAAACTTCAAAACCCAGTTAAGAATGTATTCAGTTGTACTTAGATGCAGAATCAGGAAAATAATGAAGACAGTGATGTAAATACTCAGATCAATATATGTCTTCATTATTACAAAATTAACACTACCTCAAGCATGTGATGGTGGTCTATGATATTTTAGGAAATAAATAATTAAGTAACTACAGCATGATCCCTTCCCTTGTAGTCTTCTGGCTCTGATAATTTAACATATTACTTCAGACAAAGTTTTATTCAAATGTGTCTTCTGTAAATTTTTATTATTTTTTTTAAACTATATGTGGGTACTCTATACAAAGCAGCCTGCTATAAGTTCAAACTTACTATACATTGTGTGGCAGAAAAAACAAGCTGCCCTTAACTGTCTCATATACAATATAATCCAGTGCTTCTATTATAAAGAATAATAAAGAACGACTTTCTACTATTTTTTTTCACAGCTTAATTTATGTCTGAGATCTTTTCAGTTACCTGGATTTTAAAATGAAAAATTCTAGTCTCTTTAATGTATCAATGTAAGAATATGAGTAATTTTTACCTGTTCTTCTTTGCACTTTTTCTGTTCACAATACCTTTTAGAAACAACTGTGCTAGATATACTGTGCAGTTTTCAAAACAACAGGCTATAATTTTCAAGAGGATTATGCTTTTAATGTTGTACGTTATTCCTCACCTCCTAGCATTTCTGGTTACTTTTTTCATCATTTCTACGAATTGAGAAAGCATCATCTTCAGAGACTCTATTATTTCACAGAATCATAGAATTACAGAATGGCAGGAGTTGAAAGGGATCTTTAGAGATCATTTAGGCCAACTCCACTACAGAAGCAGGTTCACGTAGATCAGATCACACAGGAACATGTCCACATGGGTTTTCAAGACCTCCAGAGAAGGAGACTCCACAACCTCCCAAGGCAGCCTGTGTCAGTGGTACCTCACCTGACCAACAAAATTTTTTTTTCCTATGTTTAAATGGAATTTTTTTGTGTTCCAGCTTCATCCCATTACCCCTTGCCCTTTTGCTAGATGCCATAGAAAAAAAGGGATGCCCCAACCTCCGGACATTCAACATTTAGATATCTGTAAATAAGACCCACTACCCCCTAGTCTTCTCTAGACTAAACAGCCCCAGTTCCTGCAGGCTTTCCAAATAAGGAATATATTCCAGTCCCCTGATCATCTTAATATCTCTGTGCTGGGCTCTTTCCAAAAGTTCTCTGTCCCTCTTGAGCTGAGGAGCCCAGAATGGGACACAATAGTCCAGATGAGGCCTCACCAGGGCAGAGTACAGGGGGAGGAGAACCTTCCTTGACCTGCTGACCACACTCTTCTTAATGCATCCCAAGATGTCATTGGCCTTCTTGGCCATGAGGGCACGTTACTGGCTCATGGTTAGTTTATTATCAGCCAGGACTCCCAGGTCTCTCTCTGCAGAGCTGCTCTCCAGCAGGTCAGTCCCCAGCCTGTAAGTGGGGGAGGATGCATCTTTTAAAATTCTTAATTCCTTAAAGATTTTTACTAGATGTGAATATTTCTCTTATTGATTATGAGATTGTCACACAAGATACTATAGAAAGCATAAGAAAGTCAAGACAAATTGTCAGACTTTAAACTCAGCTGGGAATAAAGCATCCTGTAGCCATTTGCTCTCTCCTCCCCCCTGTTGGGATGGGGAGGAGGAAATTTAACAAAAGTCTTATGAGTCAAGAAAAGGACAGAAAAGGATCACTGAGCAATTAAGGCTCCAGGCAAACCAGACTGAAAATGTCAAAAAAAAAACCCCACCAAAATCAATTTGATCTGTAACCAATCAAAATTAGAGTAGGATAACAAAAAAATAACACCATCCCCTGCACCCTTTCCATCTTCCTGGGTTCAATCTCACTCCAAATTGTATCCACTTCCTCTCTGCCAGCAGCAAGAGGGATGAGGAATGGAGATTTTGGTCAGTTCATCACACATTAGCTCTGCCATTCATTCCTCCTCAGGAGGAAAGACTCACTGCATGCTTTCCCTGCTCTACTGTGGGATCCCTCCCATGGAAGATGGTCCTCTATGAACTTCTGCAATGTGCATCCTTTCTTCAGGCTGCAACTCCTCAGAAATTGTCCAGTGTGGGTCCTTTTCACAGGAGAAGCATTCCTTCAGGAACAAACTGCTTCAGCACAGGTTTCCCACAGAGTAATTACCTTCTTTGGCCACAGCTACCTACTACAGCTCGGAGACTTTCATGGTGTGCAGGATCTTGGCTCCACTGTTAACCTCCATGAGCCTCAAGGGGACAGCCTGCCATCTCAACGTGGGCTACAGAGGAATCTCTACTCTGGCACATCTCCTCCCTTCTTTCTTCACTGATCTTACAGACAAGATTATTCAACTTGGAAAGAATTTAATTCAATCCAGTAACAACCAAAGCCAAAAACCCCCAAACATAACAAACAGAAAAACAACACGGGGTGGTGCAACGATGAAGAACACAAACAGCCCTTTAAGAGCACTTTCTCCCCACCTCTTTGTGGGCCCAGAGCGATCTCTGGTCTGGTCTCCTTCTTCTCTGACTGTGGGGTCTACATGATCACGTCCATCTTATACCAACCTTCCACCTTCTCTTCCAAATCACATTTCCCTTCTTAAATAGTGATGGCAGAGGTGTCAGATTGGCCCAGTTGGGCTGGAGATGGGTCCACCTCACAGCTGGGGGATGTTATGAGAACTGCTTACCGGGACAAGCACTACAGTTCCCTCCCCTTGTTACCAAGCAAAAAGAGGCTCCACACAAACCCATGATAACAGTGTTAAGTTTCCTTTTCCCTTCTCTCTTCATGTCCCACATTGTCAGCTTCCCATCCTACCTTATTTGCATTCTTGAATTTTAAAGTCTTTCTGTTATGAACTTTATTTTAACATAAAATTCCATCATTTTAAAATGTCTTTAAGCAATAGTCCTGATATTATATTGAAGAAAAAAAAATCGTCATGAAAATGACAGTTCATAGGATAACAAGTGAAAGTATGTAGATGTTCAATTATTGTTGTCCATGTCACCATTTATTTTTTTGGGCATTCAGATAGAGATTAATGAAGGATTTCTTATAGTTACATTTTTTTGTACTAGTTGGAAATTGTAAAGCCAATTATTTTTGTTAGAAATCTCTTAAATCGTTACATGCTTTAATTTTATTCTTACTTTTTATCACTGGATATAACCCTGTCATTCACTAAATCTTGGGTCTTCATGTGAATATTTTTTTTTATTCATAGATGTATAACTGTAATAATAACTGTGTAATGACTAGAAATTGCTAATATAGATATAGATTATGGTCCTAAATATCTAGTTTGTTGAGAAGTATGAGATGCATTAGAATTCCTTACTATTAACTAAAAATAAGAGGATGAGGTAGGCTGGAATAGAATATTTATTTTGAGGTATTTTTAGTTGCTGGTAGCATAAGAAATTGGAACCCTTTAGGAATCTGCATTTTTAGTCACCTTGGAAAGGTGATGTAACAGCTTATCTTGGGTGCTGACTCCGAGCATTTAAAGGACAAGAGGGTCATTAGGATCAGTCAACATGGCTTTACCAAGGGGAAGTCATGTTTGACCAACCTGATAGTCTTTTATAATGATGCAAACAGGTGGATAGATGGCAGTAGTGCAGTGGAGGTGGTTTACCTTGATTTCAGTAAAGTATTTGACACCATCTCACACAGCATCCTCACAGCAAAACTGTGAGCTGGATGATCAGGTAGTGAGGTGGATTGTGAACTGGTTGAAAGGAAGAAAGCAGAGAGTGGTGATCAGTGGGGCAGGGGCTAGTTGGAGGCCTGTAACTGTCAGCAAGTTTGCTGATGAGACTAAAACGAGGGGAGTGGCTGACACATCAGAGGCTGTGCTGCCATTCAACAAGACCTGGACAGGCTGGAGAGTTGAGCAGGGAGAAATCTAATGAAATTCAACAAGAGCTAGCGCAGAGTCTTACATCTGGGAAAGAATAACCCCATATACCAGTACAGGTTGGGGAATGAACCGTTAGAATGAACAATTAGAGAGTAGTGTAGGGTAAAGGGACCTGGGAGTTCTGGTGGACAGGAGGATGATCATGAGCCAGCAATGTGGCCTCATGGCCAAGAAGGCGAATGGCACCCCGGGGTGTATTAGAAGGCAGTAGGTTGAGATCTCTGCCCTCATGAGATCACATATACAATATTGTGTCCAGTTCTGGGCCCCTCAGTTCAAAAAGGGTAGGGAATTGCTGGAAAGAGTTCAGCACAGGGCCACCAAGATGATGAAGGCAGTGGAGCATCTCCCTTATGATGAAAGACTGGAGGAGCTGGGGCTTTTCAGCTTGGAGGAGGAGTAACCTCATCAATATTTACAAATACATAAAGGGCAGGTGTCAGGAGTATGGAGCCAGGCTGTTCTCAATGATGTCCAATGACAGGACAAGGGACAATGGATACAAGCTGGAACATAAGAGGTTCCAAAGAAACATAACAAAAAATTTCTTCACGCTGAGGGTGACAGAGCACTGGAATGGGCTGCCCAGAAAGGTTGTTGAGTCTCATTCTCTGGAGACATTCAAAGCCCACTTGGACGAGTTCGTGTGTGATCTACTCTAGGTGCTCCTGCTATGGCAGGGACATTAGACTAGGTGATCTTTTCGAGATCCCTTCCAACCCTTAAGATTCTGTGATTCTGTGAAATATTTTTAATTCTTATTTTTGTTAGAAGAACCTCACTCATTCTATGTGGAAGATTGTGAGCAACCTAAGTATCCTGTTTTCTGTTTTGATTTGTTTTATACTTTTCTCAGGTGCTTATGATGTAGAACTTAAAAATGAAAATAAATCTTTTTCATTTGGTGAGAAATTAAGCTCTTGCATTACACTATAATGGAAAATTGTCAACCAAGATAATGCAGGCACAGAGCACTTATGGAAGGCAACTGAAAACGCTATTTACTGAAAAAATGTCTATTGGAATCACAATACACCTGTGTCAACAGGTAGAAGGAGAGCAAAGTCATACTCTATTTTTTCAAGATCAGATATGTGTTAATAGTAGAAGAAATTTCTATTGATAAAATGGCTCTTTGTATTCCCAGTATGAAGCAATATGGAACCTGCTAAAGAACTATGAATGATATTTTCCTTTCTACATCTCATTATAATATAAGCCATGGAGTACACAATGCCACTGTCACACTTATTCCCAAATACAGTATTATTAATGTGGATAGCTGTTCATGTCAATCGGAAGAAGGTTCTTTTATAGCTTTGGATTATGAAACAATATAGTCTTATTAATCATTTAATTCATTGATTTCACAATATACATCAGAAAAATCATAATGAAAGATTTCAGGAAAAAAAAGGCACAATATTTTTCTCTGGCCCAAAACTATTTTTTAAAATAATACCTTTACAAATTAAAACAGATGAAATTAAAGTACTAGTTAGCAACTTCCAAAATCCTCAATTTTTTAAATCCAGGTAACAAGAATTCCCATCTAATTCCTTAGATATAGAAAAGATGACAGCTCATTAAGTTTAACTTTAGTAGATAGTTTTGCAAGGTCCTGGAAACAGTTAATGATTAGTACTTCACTCAGTTATAGTGGAGAAAATTGTGAGATTTACCTTTAGATGCAGGTATCAAATTAATCATGTAGAGGTGGACTTGTCAGTGTCACGTTTACAGCAGGATTAGACGATCTTAAGGGTCTTTTCTGACCTAAATGATTCTATAATTCCATAAAATTCAGTATGACTCAATAACAAAGAGTTTCTGAAGGAAAACTCCTAAAGGACAAGATTTATCAAGGTAATTAAAAACCTGATAAAAAAAAAAGTTATCTATGTAGGGAAACACTGTTGCTAGCAAATAAAATTTAATGCAAAGGAAAACAAAGCAAAGAAAAATTACAAAACTATGCAAGGAAAATAATTATGAAAAATTACAAACTTGAGACTAAGGACTTAACCATATGTTAGCCTTCAAAGTATCTATAAATGCACTTTTGGATCCACAATATTTTATCTGCAAATATCAAGACAAAAGCAAGTAAAAAAAATTATGAAATAATCTATAATACTAATTCCAGCATGAAGTAATTATGTTTAAACAGAATCCTTTTATATTACTAATAAGTTCCATTTTTGTTCTTGAAGTCATCCACGTCAGACACACATTTATAGATGTTACTAAACTGGATTTTTCATTTCTAGTAGAAGTTGAATTGCTAAGAATAATAGAGTTTATTCACTCTGATCATCTTAATATTTCTAAGAATCTGTGTATAGGGTTTCCATGGCAAAATTTTGGTAGTAGAGAAGATACAGAGGTCACTTCTGTGAAAAGCTTCTAGAAGCTTTCCCCTACGTATGATACAATCATTGCCAGCAAGCTCCAAGATGGACCCACCACCATCCAGGGCTGAGCCCATCAGTGATGGAGGTAATGCCTCTATGAGAACATAGTTGAAAAGAGGAAGAAGTTACTGCACAGAGGCTGCAGCAGAAGAAGGGAGTGATAATCTGAGAATACCTCCACAGACCTCAAGGTCAGTAAAGAAGAAGAGGAAGGAGGTACTCCAGATATCAGAGCAGAGATTTCCCCTGCAGCTCATACTGCAGCCCATGGTGAGGCAGGCCCTGCCTCTGCAGCCATGGAGGCCATGGGGGAGCAGAGATCTGCAGGCAGCCAGGAGAAGACCTCACACTGGAGCATGTGGATGTGTACAAATGAGCATGTGATTCTATGGAGAGGAGCTTGTGCTGGAGCAGGATCCTGGCAGAACCTGTGGATTTGTGGAGATATGAGGCCATACTGGAGTCAGCTTGCTGTCAAGACTTGTGAACCTGTTGAGGACTAACAACGAATGAGTTTGCGGGAACTTGCAGCCTCTGGGAAGGACTCATGAGAAAAGTTCATGGAGGGTTGTCTTCATGGGAGGGACCCACACTTGGGGCAGCTCACAATGAACTGTAACCCATGGGAAGCACTTATGTTGAAGAAATTCCTGGAGTGTCTTCTGTGAGAGATAGCCCATGATGGAGCAGGAGAAGAGTATGGGGAGTCCTCTGAAGATGTGTCAGAGACAATGTGTGATGAACTGACTGCAGCTTCTATTCCCTGTCCCCCTGTGCTGCTGGTGTGGAGGACTTAGAGGAAATTGGAAGTAGAGGCCAAGAAGAATAGACAAGTTGGGGGAAGAGAGGTGTTTTAAAATGTAATTTTCATTTTTCATTATCCTTCTCTGATTTGATTGCTAATAATTTAATTTTCCAAAGTGGAGGGTTTTTTTTTCCTGTAACAGTAAATGCTAAGTGATCTACCTGTCCTTATCCCAATTCAGTTTTTATTTATATATTATCTCCTCTTCTCAAATGAGGAGAGGTAATAATAAGTGGCTATAGTGAGAGAAGTAAATTTGTAATTGGTTCCTGTGCTGGGTGTAGTGGTTTTGGCCAATATCCACCCAGTCATAATATTACTCCCCCTCCTAAGCTGGACAGGAGACACAGAGAGGAATATACCAAACTGCTTGTGAGTTGAGATAAGGATGGAGAGATCAAACTCGGCAATTAGCGTCACGGGCAAAACAGGGAGAAAAAAGGTTTGATTTATTAAAGAAACAATAAAAGCAGGGAGACGAGAAATAAAACTGTTTTAAAACACCTCCCCCCACCCCTCCACTTCCCAGGACTCCCTTTCCTTCCCCCCCAGCGGCTCAGGGGATGAAGAATGGGGGGTTGCAGTCAGTTCATTACAGATGGACTTTGCCACTGCTGCTTCTCAGGAGGAGGCCTCCTCACACTTCCCACTGCTACACTGTGGGGTCCCTC
>WBNH01005889.1:90513-147316 GCA_013401255.1 Urocolius indicus
TCTCTGCTTCCCGGTGGTCCTCCATGGACTGCAGGGGGACAACCTGCTTCACCATGGTCCTCACCACATATCACAGGGGAGCCTTCTTCTTAGTGCCTGGGCACCCTCTTCCCCTCCTTCTTCACTGACCTTGGTGTCTGTGGAGATGTTTTCACATTCTCTCTCCCTGTTGCTGCTGCAGTTCTGCAACTGCGCAACAACTTCTTCTTCTCAATTATGTTATTCACAGAGGCGTTACCTCCGTTACTAATTGGCCAGGTCTGGGTCAGGTGCAGGGTCCAGCTTAAAACTGACTGGCTCTAATTCTGTCAGCTACAGGGGAAGCTTCTGGCAACTCTCTTTGTTTAAAGAAGCCACTCCTTTAGCGCCTCTGCTACTGAAAAACCTGGCCCAGGCCAAAACCACTACACTGGGCTTTGTGGTTTTCTGGATTTTTTCCTTTCTTTTTAACTCACATACAACTTAATGTAGACTAAAAACTGTTTAATGACACCCATGGTAGGATAGATCAAAAACAGAAAAAAGATCCAGCTACTTATTTATTAAAAATTAACACATTTTAAAGTAGAGCTTGCATAGAACTAGACACTAATATTAAACGTATTTGATAATGCTTTGTTTCTATCTAGTTACTTCACATTCTGTAAATTTTGGTTGTAATGAATCCACAAAATAACCAGAATATTGTATGCATAGCAAGATTATTCTTTGTAAGCCTACAAAAATTGTGCTAACTATATTTTGTTGGTTTAACCACACATATAGCAGAGTAGTTATTGGAACTTGAGTGGAATTTATTAATGCTTTAGATATCATATTTAAGTTACCATTGATTGTCCTTCCAAACATTCTATTTATGTGGCAATTTTCATTTATTTTTTTCCTCATACTAAATCTTACACTACACATTGTCACTCATAGGTTTACGTGCACCCACAAAGGCATGTATTTCTTTCCGATATGGTGATTCTTGAATCTCTGTTTAATAAACAAATATGATTTTCCACTGCAAATACTTTATTTTCACTGCAGATACATCTTTGTAATTTTGTCGAGACTTTCATTAATGACACCAGTTGCTCATTATTTTTTTCTAATGAGATACAGGAATCCAAAGTTATGATTTCTATAAGAAAGCCACAATATATGAAGAACTGAGTTTGGCCACCTTGAAACTTATATCAAGAATTATTTTAGGGAGTATCTGGGGAGGAGATACAGCTTTGTATCAAAGACATTTATTCTTATGTCATGGAACTAAAGAGCAGAGAATTTAAATGATTGATAAATAGAGGACATGGATGTTATTCTACTTGTTAATTAGCAAGGGGAGGGTGAGTCTGAAAAGGAAAATGATGATATGGCTGCACTTAATTCTTATTAGAATATCCTTCCAATGATCTCTGCGTTGATAAGATGTGTAAGTTGCTCTGTCAAGTATGTTACTGAGAAAAATATATTTCACACTGAAAGCATGATGAAATACTTTGCAGTGTTAATACCATGTAAACATGACAAAAACTATGTTCTCTGCACGTATTTAATTTTCTGTGAAGTTTATGAATATAGGTCTTTAAATATTGAGTAATTTCTGAACTCTTTCGCTAAAGATTTCCTGAAACTTTGATGTGTTGAAGAAAGGACCAGGAGATCTGATGTTGTTTTGAATGCATAAAGTTTTATATCCCTGTGTTTAAAATGTTGCAATCTACTGAAGTCATCAGAAAGCCTTTAATGGAATGTGATGTCCTTAGGATAAAACACTCACTACCACATTGTTCTGAATTGATCTGATTCTGATGGATTAGTCTGGATAAAAGTGTGGATGAAAAGGTGATAACTTGTCTTGTGGCTTCCTCCTCAGTAACCTAGACCTTATTGGCATAGGTGTTATTTATAACTACAGAGCGGGAAAAATAACATAAATACTGTGAAATTGGACATTACCTTTAGGATTTCCAACATATATCAGATTAAGAACTCCCTAGGTCATTGCATTTACTCTGTATTTCTTTTTCTAAACTTATTTTGGACTCATGTATTCTTGTTAGGATGGAAAGTTGTCTGAAAAGTTTTAATTGTTCATGCAAAAAAGGACTTTCATCATTTTAAGTTCTTTATGTCCCCAACTGTTTGGGATGTTTGAAAAATGAACAGTAATTCCCTATTTATCTTCTGCCTTCTCACTCCTTTCTCCTCTGAAATACTTTAAATCAACATTAACTACAATGATTGTAAGGAGATTTTTATTTGATAACCATTATTATGGCTAAATGTCTAAGAACTGTATCAAATTGAAATGTACTAATGAATGAAATTAGTTGGTAAGCTAACTTTCCTATACAACTTTGTCAGTGATAGGTCTGACATTTCCTTCTGTCTTTTTCACTCCTCGCTTTCCAAGAGAAAAGGGTACCCAATGTACAGATCACTTATAGTGCTTGGTAAAGCATCTGTTCGATACTTTGTGAGTCTCATCCGTCTTTGCATATACTAGTCACGGAAAGTCTTCCCAACCAATTTTCTGGGCTTCAAATACACAGTTTCCCTACTCAGACTCTAAAAACTTTTATTTACTATCTTCATCTCAAAGCAACTCTTACTGTTTTGTAAAGAGGTCATCATGTTTTATGGAAGATGGAAGCTCTGCCTCACCACAAGGTTGGCTCTGGATAAAATATTTTCTGCTTTCATCATAATTTCTGATGCATATTTATTAAATTCTCTTTGACTCAGGTTTCTAAAATTCAGCATATTTATTTAATCAGTTTTCAACCGAAAACTGGTGTTTAAAAGATTTGTGTCCTCAAATTTGTAGCCAGATAGTTTTGTGATTAGTGGAGAAAATAGGGAAAGAAGAAACATTAAATTTTATCTTATCTAAATTGTCAATAGTGTGACTAGACTTTAATTAATTACATTGTCAACCTAGTATATTTATTATATTTATCAGAAGTTCCCAGAGTACTGCAAAAGGCTGTTTAGTATCAGAATAAAACAACCATGTTCAGGTATAAAATTAATATATTGGAAACATTTCCTTGCCTCATAGATCTAACCAATAACCTAATTTTCGTCAAGTGAATGTGAATGGACAGAAGTGATTGATTAAAAAATACAATACTGACAAATAGTAACAATAAATCAAAGCTACATCAAAACAATGAAAGATGATCAACCTGTATTTTGATCATTGGAAAAGAAGTACATGTGAGGAATAAGGATAGTATCATGACAGAATATTGGATAGTATTCCCTTTCAAAAAAATCCTTGAGGCTGTCAATGGAAAAAAGAGAAGCAATTAAAACCTTGGTATAGTTACTAGTGTTCTCTCCATGTTCATTTTCTTATTGTTGACAAATCATTTTCTGAGCTTTCTGAGACACAACATTGCTCCAAATTGGAAACATCACAGAGAGAAGCACCTTTCCACCCCTACAAGGACACAAATTTTTGAGATGCACAACTTCATCTTTGTCTCATTCTACACTAACTGCAATGAAGTCCAAGGAAATAAACGATAAACCAACTTGATACTCTTGAGTGTTTTAGGCAACATGCTATTCTATAGGCTAATATAACATAATCCAACATTCATAGATAATGGCTAATTGTTCTTTAAACACCCCAAAGTACACTGTTGATAGCAGCTACTAATTGGTTTCATCTACTGGCTAAATATTTTCAAATCTAGGGAAAGTGCTTAATTGAACACTTTTACCACTTTGTTGTCATGTCCATAATGTATACAATGGTATTTAATTGCTTATTATCTCATCGGACACTCTATTTCATGTAGCAGATTGTTATACTTAGACCATTTACATTTTTGTGGATTTTGTTATCTGAAATGCACTGGTCTCTTGAAATGAAAAACCTAGGTTTTTGCAGTAGGGCTACTGCAGTCCTATTTTTTCACCTTCCATGTATATCTGCATCTAGCCAAGCACTGAACCTCTTTCCCTACTAAGACCATTTTATAATGACATGCTGCAAAGATGTTTTGCCTATTAAGATCTTGTTGAAGCAATACAAACTGTATTATTGCTCTCAGACATTTACACTTTTCAATTCAGAGTTAAGGTGTTTTGCCTCTTGAAATGCTTTCCTTGCAGAGAAAAGTTCCCAAGGCATTCAGTATCAGCTTCCTTGTTGTAGCTAATGGACAATGGGAAGTTTTTAGTCTGAGAATTGAATGGAAAAAATGTAGCAAAAAATTCTTTGTGGTTTTCTCTTCATGAAAATGTCAGATAGCAGACAAGCATCAGATAATTTTTAACAATCAACTAGGGTAATTTGCAGGCCATTTTGTCAGCCAAATTACTTGGTACAGTAAGAGGCAAGTTTTGACCTATATTGCATGCCATGCTCGAAGAACGAGTAAAGGCATTCTTCTGTATTCTTGGGATGTTAGAAACTTCTGAATCCATATTGGCAATTGTATGCTCTGCTTCAAAGGAGAAGCTGCCCTATAGTAAAGAATATTGGAGACAGCATCTCAGAACTAGTCTACTAGCCATACATTGTAGAATCAAATGAAGAAACACACTCAGTAATGAATAGCAGTAATAAAATGCAGCCACAAAGAAATTTTTTTTGACAAAATGAGAGTCTTGAGGATGAAATACCATGGTTCACCTGTGTTACTTGTAGTTCTAATCATAGTGAGAAATAATTTTCCTTTTTTTTTTTTTGAGAAATTTGATTATGTAGCAAATTCACTTTTCACACAAGGGATAATAGTACAGACAATATCCTGTTTTCATTTGTCATTTAAAGGAGACATAAGCAGCAATTGAAGTCAAGGATACTTAGTTCCTTGTGAAGATTGTCTCATCTTTCTCTTATCAAATGTCAACATGATCCCTTTTGTCCTGATTGAAAGGTTGCTGACGGCAGCAAATGATAAATGCTGTCACATTTCATCCCTAGTATATGAAGGTCACTTCAGAAAAAGGTATCATGGATTGGTCAGATATTCAGACCTATTTTCCTCAGGACAATTTCACTAAGAAAACAGATAAAATGAAGATATGAAATGAGTGTTTTTAGAAGCCTAAGATTTAATTTCTTTGACTTAATTATTTTTGTGCAAAGTCATACATTAAAGCTTTGCATAATACATTTAGCTCAGTAATGACTCATATTATTGTACTTTATTACATATACTAATATGTGTATGTATGTTAAATGAACAAGCAGCTTTTGTATGACAATTAAATAAGAGTATGTATGAGTAAGGAGTTATTATTATTACTTACAGAAAAATAGTTAATGGCCTGTGGTACAGAAGATCATAGTGCTTAATTTTTCATTATAGTTTTAATGGTCATTTATTAGATTAAGCTGGTTGGGTTTCTCATATTTTTGTTAATTTCTTTACAATTTCTTTTTCAATAAGAAAAAGCCTTTTATTCGAAATCTCATATTCTAACTACAGTATTAGCAGGATGACGAACTGAAATTTCAACCATGTATTGATTACAAAAATAATTGTGACTAAATGCACTATTTTAAGAAGAAAAACATACTTGTTTGTTATATGGATATTGAAAAAATCATGATGTGAATTTGAAGAAGATTTTCACATTTCATATTTCTACCTATTTTTCATAGTTTGTAGTACAGTACCTACACATTTTTATGCAGAATGGTATTTCATAAATTTCTGTGTAACATGAAGACCTGACATACATTTCAATATAATAAGAAGAATTAAATATGCTTTTGAGTTATCCAGAAACTTATGTCTAGAAAAAATTAAAAAATCCAAATAATACCTTACATACTGTTATCAGTGAGCATTGTCCTTTTTATGTTAATTCGGAACAAAAACCCATCATGTAACACACTCAGAAGAAGCAATTATAATAGACCAGTTGAGAAGAAAGACGTATATGGCACTTATATTAGGAAAAAAAAAAAAAAGGAAAAATATTTCTGACCAATTTTCTTAAAAATACTAATATTTTCTTGCTCTTTAAATATTGTACCAAGATCCAGATTGTTTAGCAATAAGATCAGAAACTAGGAAGAGAGAGAAGAGAGGAGAAGGTAAAAATAGTTGATTGTCTAATTCTAACTGAAATGATGCTATCAAAATAGCATCATTTAAGAGTCGTTTGAGAGATCTTAATTTTATTGTATAGTTTTAGAATTTTTAAAAATGTTTTGGCAATAGAGAAACATCAATCAGCTCACCAGGAACTAAGACTTTGTAAAATAAACTTCTATGGGTTTGCCTTAAAAATCTAAGCTCAGTTTGAGCTAACTAGATTAGCCAGAATAAGACTAGACTCAATTTTTTGTCTTCAGTGTCTTTTCAAAGGCAAAAGGAGCTAATAGATAAAAAAAAAAAAAAAAAAGCATATTGTAGCTCTCTGGAAATACAGATGACTAGAAAGAAGTGAACATAGCTTAGATGACAATTGCATCACCAAATGTTTTGCAAGATAGATGCTCTGTTTTTCTAGACAGAACCGTAAACCAAAATACCTTTTCAGATCTCACCATGCTTATCCAATACAGGGTAGAATAAAGGAATGGAGGCACGGATGGATGAGAGGTGGAGGAAGAAGAGAATTTTCCTTGAACATCCTGAAGAATCTCTATAAAGATTTCATGTTTTGTGTAAGTAAACAAGATAAGATAAAGAATACAAGAAACAAAGAATTTGAGGTATCTCTTCTAAGGAGAAATCATCTACAGTTCACAGAATTGGAATACTGAGGTTGAAAGACACTTCGATCAAACAGAAATATACATAGGTATGTGCTGAATATGAGTAAACTAAAAATTTGTAGTGAAAATATTCGTTTGTCTTCTACAGAAATCCTCCAAGAAGTGTAGAACAGACATTACACTTTTTGTTTGGAATTTTAACTGGGTCCAGCAAATCTGTTTTTAAAAGTTTGAACTAAAGTTATCAAGTTTCAAGTTAATACTCAACACAGTGGTACCAAGACAGAAACATCTTACTTTGCTAGAAATATCTATGTTACCTATGATCAGAGAGCAACTATGAAAGACATCAATATTAAAAAGTATAAAAAGAAATGTCGAATGCCTAGGAGGACCTAGTAGTGAAGACACTACCTACTAGTGTTTACGTATGGCATATTGTTGGATCCTCCTACTACCTTATTTCTAAGAAGTCAGCACATTACATAAGGATAAAAACCAACATGATTCCAAAAAGGACTGAAAATAAATTAATTAAAATGATTACACAGAATTACAGAATCTTAAGCGTTGGAAGGGACCTTGAAAGATCATCTATTCCAACACTCCTGCCAGGGCAGAACCACAGTTGGTCACATAGAAACTTGTCCCAATAGATTTTGAATGATGGCACAAACTTTAAATTGTGCATATCTTCTTTCCTGTACTACAAGGAAAACAATGGATACATAATAAAATTTTTTTAAATAGTAAATTAACAATTTAGAAACAAACAAATTTCAAGTACACAATATATTCCTGAAGTCCAGGAACAGCAACTTTTAAAAAAGAATTTAAAATCTTTGTTATCAGTAACAGAGCTCACAGCTAAACATGTTGACTGTGCTTGTACATTTCCATAACAGGAATTAATGCTTGATAAAGTTTAAGAGGAAACTTCTGATATGGAAGCCATTTGGGTTATTTTTGTGGTGTGAAGCAGCTGGTACTTGTCATTATGGGAGTCTGAGCACCTGACAAATTTTTGGCAGCTCTGAATAAGTCTGGCAATATGTCAAAGATACTTTCAAGAGCCCACAGCTGAGTTATCACAAGAGGGCACTATAGGAATGCCTGCTAAAGAGTACCCAAACATTCATTTGAAGCATATTGTTTACTTTTTCCTTTTCTTTTTCCATAAAAGTGGAATAAATAGTAAAAATGCTAAGAGCATTAGCAATATCTCACAGCTTTTAACTGAAATCTAATATTCCTCTGGTGAAGATGTTCAAGATTATTTTATACAATGTAAGCAAACACTATGTTATCAAATCAATAATAGCTACCTTTCTTTCTTCTAAAACATTTATTCCATCCATATCTTGACTATGACATCTTTTTCATGAACAAATGTTCTTTTTATAAGTTTAAGAATACAAGCAATAGCCCGGCTGATGTCCCCCTATACCAATACATGCAGCACAGGTAACAAGCAAAAGGAGCCAAAAGTCACTGTGCAGCTGGAGATCTACAATCTAATTGCTGTTGCTGAAACGTAGTGGGATGAATCACTTCACTGTAGTGTGGCAATTGATGGAAATAAACTGCTCAGAGGGGACATGAATGCTGCTATGAATGACATCTACCTGGATTTCTGTAAAGTCTTTAATACAGTCCCTCCATATTCTTATCTCTAAATTCCAGGAATGTAGGTTTGATGGGTGGTCTGTTGGATGTATAAATAATTCTCTGGATGACTTAGCACAACATGTTACACTCAATGTCTCAGTGTTCAAGTGGAAAACAATAATGAATGGTGTCCCTACAGAGTCTGTACTGGGATTAATACTACTTAATATCATGATCAATAACATAGTGGGATTGAGTTTCATCAAGTTTGCAGACAATATTAAGCTGAGTGGTGTAGTCAATTTGTTTGAGGAAAGGGATATCATCCAGAAGGATCTTGATAACCTAGAGAGATAAGCCCATGTGAACCTCATCAAATTCAAAATAGCCAAGTTTAAAGTCCTGCACCTGGGTTGAGGCAATTCCCAACTTCAGTTCAGACTGGAGGATGAATTAATTGAGAGTAGCCTAGTGAATGAAAATTTGAACATGAACCATCATTGTATGCTTGCAGTGCAGAAGATAAACTGTATCTTGGATTACAATAACAAAAGTATGACCAGCAGGTTGAGGGAGGATATTCTCCTCTGCTCTTGTGAGACCTCACCTGGAGTACAGTGTTCAGCTCTGGGTTCGCCAGAAAGACATAGACCTTCCAGAGAGCATCCAAAGAGGGCCACAAAAATGACCAGAGAGCTAGTAAACCTCTCATATGAAGAATGGATGAGAGAGTTGGGGTTGCTCAGCCTGGAGAAATGAAGTCTCCAAAGAGACCTTATTGTGGCCTTCGATATATAAAGGAGTCTTATAAGAAATATGGGGATAAAATTTTTAGTAAGGCACATAATGACAGTTTTAAACCGAGAAGAGATTTAGACTGGACATAAGGAAAAAGTAATTTTTTTGAAGGTGATGGTGAAACACTACAACAGATTGTCCCAAGAAGTTGTGGATGTCCTATCATTGGAAATTATCAAGGTCAGAGTGGATGGGACTTTGAGCAACTTGATTTGCCCATGGCAGGAGGGTTGGACTATATTAACTTTAAAGTTCCCTTCCAATTCAAAACATTCTATAATTCTATCATTCTGTGAATAATAGTAGCTCTGAAGGTTTATAATTTTGTTACTAATATAGGCTTAGAGGTGAGAAATGGGAGCTGCAGTTCGAATCTCATCAGTAATGTAATCTCAGCATAAACATAAGAAAAGTGTTTCTATTTTAGCACACTGATACAATTTTTTTTTCTGCTTTTAATTGTCACTTTTATCAGATGTCTCTGATTCAGGAGAAGATAAAAATTCGCTATTATTTTTTTAAAAAACCCAAAGAACTCCATAACTGACACCACAAATTATAATTAGAAGATTTGTTAGAAAGTGAGTCCACAAATATTTTTATATACTGTAAAAACTTTTCTTTCAGCACCATCTCTTTTTGGTGAGGAAGCAGAGACAGCAATAATAAAATTATTATTAACCAAGTGTCATGGTTTGACATGATAGTCATTTCTGGTAAGGGGGAAGGGGCTGTAAAGATGGCTGCTATAAGAGGTTGTTTGCAACTCTCCCCAGCTCTGAGCCAGACCCAGTTCTGGGGCTGAGCCAATTAGACGCTTTCATGATCATTTTTTAAGAAGAAGCTGGAAGAGGAGATTTCTTACTCCATCTTGTTCCTGCTTCTTCCTTCTTCTGTCTCTTCTTCTTCTGGCTGGTGGTGGTGCAAGGAGTAGGAACAGTGAGAGAAACAACCATGCGGACTCCAAGGTCACTGATGAAAGAGAGGAGGAGGTGTACCAGAGCAGAGACTCCCCTGCATTCTATGGAGAGAACTGGTGAAGCTGAGATTTATTTTCATGTCTTTAAAGACTCTGCATCAGCAGCAGAGACTCATTTTGATAAAGCTGACCCTGGACTAGGGGTAGTGATTCATTATGCTACAGCTGGCCCTGGACCAGGGGCAGTGATTCACTTCACTACAGACCCTGAGCCAGGGACAGTGATTTTCTTCTTTAAAATTATGGTTGGAGCAGGCCATGTCACGAAGGAGGGACCCTTTATCACTATGGCTGGAACAGGCCGTGTCCCAAGGAAGGGATCCCATATCCACTGCTGTAAATGTGGGAAGGAACCCACGACAAAGCAGCTCATCAAACCTATGGCCAGAAGAGGCCTTGTCCCGAGAGAGGGACCCTGTAACTGCAGAAACTGCAACCATGGTGAAGAATCCACACGAGAGACATTCACCAAGGACTACGTCTCATGTGAGGGACCCTATATTGGCAGAAGCCACAGTTGCTGGGAACAACGCACACCAGAGAAGTTTGTTAAGGACTGTGTTCCGGGGGAGGAATCCCGTGTTGGAGCAGGGGAAGAATGCCAGGAGTCACCCTCATGTGAGAAGACAGAAGCAGCAGAGCCCATCTGTGAGAGACTGACAACATCCCCTATTCCCTGCCCCCCTGAGCCGTTGTGGGGGGAGGAGGTAGAGATATCGGGAGCAGTGAGCTGGGCCCGGGAAGAAAGGAGGGATGGAGGAGGGAGATCTGTGCTGGTTGTAATTTTCTCATCATCCTACTCCCTTCTTGCTTTTATTCCATTCTGTTTCTTGTAGAATAAACTTTCCTACTTCCCTCTCCAAGTCGAGTACTGGAGTTTGTTTTGCCTGCCACCGTAATTGGCAGTGAGCCCTCCCTGTCCTTGTCTTAATCCACAACAACCTTGCTTATCTTTTTATTCCCATTTCGCTGGGGCCTCTGCCATCCTAACGAGGGTGGGAGTGAATGGGGACACCGAGCGAAGACTGTAATGATGCTGCTGTGCTAGCTGGGCCAACCAATGACACCAGGGTAATTGATGAAAGACTCATGATTTCAGAAAATAATTACTAACAATCTTCCTTCTCTTTCAAGTTTTAGCCATGTGGATTCCTGTTGCTGAAGCCTTATTTTATAAACAATGTTATGCTTTGGTCCTGAAACTTCTTTGTCTGACTGATTTTTAGTAACAGTATACAAGTATAATCTTTTTTCCAGTCAAACTTACTCAAAGTAAATTATATATTGCATCTCGAAAGTAAACTATGTACACGTATGTGTTGGGCTTGTGTGGAGCTGTTTCTGGTAATAGGGGACAGGTTGCAGTGCTGGCTCCTGTAAAAAGCTACTTAAAACTTCCTTTGGCTGTAAGACAGATCAAACTCTGGGTCTGAATCAACCAGGCATCTCCACAATCACTTTTTAAGGAGGAGAAATCAAAAGAGGAGGAGTTAAAGTTGGTGGAAGGAGATGGATGAGAAAGAAAGGTCATGCAGATCTCAAGAGCATTAAGGGAAGAGAGGAGGAGGTGTGCTCAAGCAGAAGCGGCTGCTGCATCCCATAATGAGATGGTAGCTGTCCCCCTGCAACCCATGGAGGGCAATGATGGAGCTGAGATCATCTGACAGCTCATGGAGGACCACACATCAGAGGAGGAGGCTGTGTCTGGAAAGGTCATGACTCTGTGCAGTGGTGGTGTTGAAGCAGAATGTGCATGGAGTTCTGCTGTCACAGAGCAGACCCATGTAGGAGTTTGTGAGGAGCTGCAGCACTTGGGAAGGACTCACACCAGAGAGGTTCATTAAGGACTGTATCCAGTGCAAGGGACCCTGCGTTTATGCAGGAGAAGAATGCAAGAAGTCCTTTTCTGAGAAGAAAGAAGTGCCAGAAACCATCTGTGAGGGACTGACTACATCTCCCATTCCCTGTTGCCCTGTGCCACTGAGGGAGAAGGAGGTGGAGCAGTGAGATGAGCCTGGGAAGAGGGAAGAGATGGGGAAGGAGATATTAAAGGGCAATTTGTATTATTCCCATTATCCTGCTCTGGTTTTGCTTGCTGTCTGTTCTGCTTCTAGTTGTTAGTGGGTTAAAACGATCATATCTTCCTCCCTCAGTTGAACAGTCAAGTCTGTTTTGCCCAGAACCATAATTTGGTGAGCAACCCCTCCCTGTCTTTGTCTCAGTCCACGAGGTCCTTAGGTATCCTTTCTGCTTACCATCCCATCATAGTAGGTGCTAGTGGGGTGAGCTAGAGGCTGCATGGTGCTTCATTGCTGGCAATATATATAGATTTCTATATATCACTACTCAGACATGAGAATTCCTGCTAAAGTAGACAGCCAAAATTTAGAAGACTTTTTTTCTTTCCTCAAATGTAGACGAAATAAACTATTTTGAAACTACAATTATTAATTTTTCAGAAGCTGATGGCTTCTGACTACTTTATGTTGCACAAGACAGACAGTCTGTGTTGCTGTGTTCTAGATATCACAAAAATTCAAGTTATCTTTGAGCTAGCTAAAAAAGAGAGAATTGCCCTTTGTGTACATAAGCTAAAATTTCACCTGTGTTTCAACTTAAATGTCTTTTTTGTATATTTCTAGTTGCTAATTTCAGGGCTTCTTCATAGTTAAGGAAAAACAAAGCTTTCTAATGGGTTAATAATATTATCTTAAAAACTAAATGTTAAACAAGTCTGTGTGTTTCTGATATAATAAAAAATTGCAAGGAACTATGTTTAAGGTTAGATATGTCAATGTATTCTTTTAAGATGACTTAGCTGGTTTTCAAAATTAGATAATTGAAGATAGATTTTTAAATGCAGCACAGTTCTGGAAAGCTTCTTAAGAACAGTAAATTGAAGCTAGATTTAAGAAACTGCTGGAAATTCACATAATAAAACCAATCTTTTGAGAGCCTTTTGAATCTGTGATTTCAAAATATAATAAAAATTAAATTTCCCTGTGGTACATATTCATGAACCATCCCTTTGTTTTTCTGTCAGCTGCAGCAGATGTGTAATACACATTGTCTACATATTATTTTGCCAGAGCAGTAGTTAAAAAATAACTTTTATTGTACTAAACTTCATCACATTTTAAATGTAGCCTCGTCTTTCAAGTGTGAAGAGTCATATTATAAATCCTTTGATTAAATTGTGACTTCAACAAGTTTTGTTTCCTACAGAGGTCCTTTGATTGTGAAAGGTCTCCCTCTGTAAAATTTTGTTTGCTGTGTCAAGATTTTGGAATGTATGTTTCTCTCAAACCACAGGCAATTTTTGCAAGTGGGTTTATACAATAATCACAAAGTTTGTATTTCTGCCAGGGAAATCTTGATCAGTTGTAATGGATAAAACTCACTCAAATACACTGTGTCATTTAACAAAGTGGAATTGACATGACAACTGGGCAGTATCCTTTCAATTCATTACAAGTATTCACACACAAATGTTTGATATCCTGGGAGGTGGAATTGATTTCCTCCTTTTCAATTTATTTAAGAGGATTTGCCACCTAAGTATTAACTGAATGTCAGACTGATGGTTGCCATAGTATCTTTATACCTGTCTGAATTCTGATATTGAACCACTGTTTCAGCCACTTAAGTCTTTTCACTTATGGTTCAGCTCTCAACAGTCTCATAACAGCATTCTGACATGGAAATTCTTTCTTAGTAGGAATATTACTTTCACATGGTGTCTTTTTGTGAGGTTAGAGCTTGAAAGAAAGCAGCATAAAGTATGACAGATTCCTGTAAAATATGTTTGATAATCATGTACACTGAAATACAGTTGCTTTTTCCCACTATCACAGAAGCAAAAACTCTGTAGTTCCTGAGACATGTAAAACATACTGCAGGCAAAAGTATTTGAGTTGAAAATTCCTCTTGAGTAGTAACAGAAATTCTCTGAAGAAAAGTACAAGAAAGCAGACTGTTCAGAAGACCATGGAGGAAAATGCTGTCATTATGTTAAATATCCTAGTATGGATTAATTTCATAGCAACAGTTTTTTTACAGTAAATTTTTCAAAGGATAAGACATGCAGAAGTGGTTTATACTACATGCAAATTAAGGTAAATAAAATATATGTTCTAAACATGCTGCTGCTTTTCCTTGTAAATATTTTACTCACTAAACTTTGAATATATTTGAAATTCTACTGCGTTTAGAAATACAACAACAGTCTAACAGCTCCAGAAAATATAAAACCTTGGAGTTGAGAATGAAATGCGGTGCTTTTATGGCATTTTATGTAGGTGAAGAAAAATATTATATAAGGAATTTTAAATAGAATTTAATTCCTAAGCTCTGGATTTACTTTTCTGGCAATAACGAATATAGCAAATGAGAACATGTTTTATAAAACTTATGGTTGATAATTTTGTAGTGAATGCACTGGAATGTATACACATATTATTAGAACTGTTTGAAAAAAATAATGACATTGAAAACATAATTGAAGTTTGGAATAAGCAGGGCATATAATATTACTTACTTGAAGAAACTGTTATGATCTATTGGCAGGATTCTCTGCAAGCTTGAAGACAGTGTGAAACCTGCCAATATTGTCACAACACTGCACTAATAAATAGCATATGAAACTTCTCTAAATCAACCATTTGGCACAGTGCTTAATTTTCTTTCTGCAGGAAAGTTGCACATTTTTTTCCTCTGCTATATTTTAACAGCTATTTGATGTTGAACAGGTGTAGCACTTATTACTGAAATTATAATGCGTCTGAATAAACTGCTACATGCTGTTATTACACTAGCTTCTAACATTCCCAAACTTTAACCATCTGGGCTAGTTTGTTTTGTTTTGGTTTTTTTTTTTCAGATAGTAAAGCAGTAAAGACCACTAGTATTATCTAATGTTCATTCTAAAAATGGCAATTCCTACCCTTCAACCTCTCATCCTCAAATGCAACTTTATGTCCTTAAAATTGAGAGTAAAGCAATAACATCTTTATTTTAAATCACTTAAAGATGCTTGGTACTGATTTCTTTAGAGCTCTGTTGCTTAATTCTTCAGAGGTCATATTTGCATTGGTCATAAACTAAAAGCATTTTTCTCACAATTGCTTATCTTTTGTGTTGAAGCAACTTTAGCTTGACATCCAGAGCTGGCCTGCAGAAAAAAAAAAGTCAGCATGACTTATTTGATCTGTGCTCTCTGTTCTCTTTTCCACATTTCCCATTGAAGGAAAAATCAAGAGACAGAATAAAAGTTTGCTCCTGAATAAAAATTCTGTCCACTAATGTTTAGGATACATAAAGAAGAGTGTGGACAGCAGGTTAAGGGAGGTTCTCTACTTTGCCCTGGTAAGATCTCATCTGGAGTTCTGTGTCTAGTTCTGGGCTCCCGAGCTCAAGACAGGTAAGGAACTTCTAGACAGAGTCCAGCACAGGACTGCCAAGATGATCAGGGGACTGGAGCATCTTTCTTATGAGTAAAGGGTGCAGTAAAGGACTGTTCAGCCTAAAGAAGAGAAAACTGAGAAAATATCTCATTACACTTACAAGTATTTAAAAGGTGCATGTCTAGAGGATGTGGTGGCACTTTTTTCTGTAGTGTCCAGTGACAAGACAAAGAGTCATGGACAAAAGCTGGAACACAAAAAGTTCCATGTAAACATAAGAAAAAAACTTCTCTACTGTAACAGTGATAGAGCACTGAAACAAGCCATCCAGGTTAGAAGGAGATACTTGGGCCTGAATGTGGGAAGAGAAGTGAAAATGTGGAAGCGGAACATGGGCTTACAGTGGCTTTAAAGGCTGAAATTGATTGGGGAAATAACTTAGTTTAGTAAAACGACTTTGACAGAGCTGGCAAGGCAAAAGAACTAAGATTATGTGATGAGATGTGGATGACGTGCTTACAGCATTACATGACATTGCCAGCAAGATAGTTTCCAACAAGATAATTTTATTTGATTCAGTTCCTTGCCAGTAGACACAAACTTCTGATCCCTGTTTCAGACAGTGAGAAAAAGAATAACAAAGATTTTTTAAAAAAATTATATAACATCTATCCTTCTCCCTCCATAACCTTTATTTACCACTTGTTCACTGCAGGTTACGCTCTCTCCCTCAAAATTATTTCTGGGAAATGTTATGTGGCATAGGGAGACGATCTGCATGACCATGTTGTGGGTTTTTTTTCCTCAAGATAGTGTTTGCCTACTCTTTTGATAATGGTTCCTTTCTGCCGCTCTACACGTAATGGTTTCCTGCCACCCTGCTCTTTCATGTCTTTGCTCCAGTCCAGATTGTCCTTGGCCTGTGGTGCCTCAGATCGGTTCCATCTCTGACGGGGGTTGCTCACTGGCTGAAGTTATTCAAGGATGTCCCTACTTGGGCATGGTTCACCCACAGGTCATGGTGTCTCATGGATGGCCCTACTTTGGTATGAATCATCCATGGAATGCTGTCCTTCACCATTGTCCCAGCCTCAACATATGTAGCCTGCAGTCATAGTCCCTCACGGATGTAATTGCTCTTACATGTGTCACCCTTTGTGATCAACATATGGAAATTCATGCACTTCTCCCATACAAAGTACCACTATAACTCCCTCCCACTCACATCTTGTCACTTCTGTCTATTGTACTGTGCTGTAATTGGGAAGATTGTTAGCTTGACATGAAGTTGTCTGACCACCAAACTGAAACTAGAGAAATGAACACTGAAATGGGATTAGGATGAGGAAGGTAAGACCAAAGACTTGGACTGAATCAGTCAGAATGCTAGAATAAGAAGAGAAAAACATCAGAAAAATTTCAATGTGGCACCAATGGGGGCAACCACAAGCATCTGGGTGAAAAGTCTGCTAAGAACAGGATGAAGAAGATTGAGACTGTGATGGAGAGTCCAAAGGTGTTAAAAATTGTCACAAAAGAAGGCATTATATTTCAGAAACACATGGCATGTGTTCCAACAAACTATTATTATGTGTGTTCTCCTTTACGAGCCTAGGAAATCTCTCTGTTACTCATATTTTCCTTGCACATACTATAGAGAACATCTGCTTGTTACCAGGCTGATACACAAGTGCAGTGAGGTGTCTGTGTAAATGTAAACTATTTGCAAAGATTTTTCTGCAGCCTTCCACGTGAATGAAGCACATCACACACTGGAATATCCCTAGAGCAAACAGGAAGCACCTTCACAGTGTGACTTCCCACTATGAGCCAGACACAGAGAAAAGTGTATGCTTAGGTTACAGAGAGAGATTCAGATGTCATGAGGATATTTCAGGCTGGATATCTCTTACTCTGCTGGGTTTCATCTTTCTTTCATCATTTCACAACAGCAGTAAAAATAGGAAAAAGTAAAAGGAGGAGGAAGAGAGAGAGGAGGAAGAGGAGGAGGAAAAAAATCCATAATTGTCTGGAGCTGTTTGTCCGTATGTGGTACTCTTTTTTTCAGTTCAGTATAATCTACATTGTTAAAAACAGTGGTATGTTGTGGCCTGTTACTTTTATTCCTCTGAACCTTCAGGAAAAATTCTCAATCATATATAAATTTTACCTGTCCAATCTCACAGAAGAAAATTGCATTCTGCTGTAATTAAATCAGACAAAAATTTCCAGACAAAGAACCAGCAGATGGTATGTTATCACACTACAACCATTAGGAGACACTTTGAAGTAGTGTTATTTGTAATAAGCCCTGTCACAATACCGTATAGTAATGGGTCTTGGCTTCTAGTTCTTGAAAGTGTTTTGTATAATGTGTTGAAGTAAAATGTAAAACGACTGCAAATATTTGGTGTAATCATCCTTTTTTTATCAAGTATTGATCAGGGAACCAGCATTCACATCAAGAACTAAATGCACAGAGCAAGTTAAAAATCTGGATAAAAGTATTGCTGGGTCCAGACCACATGGACACATTCTGAAGTTTATTTTCAAGTGTTTCCGAAGTACAAGATATTTGAAGATTAAGTTAGAGAAAGAAACAAACAGCACGCATTTTCATTAAAAGACAAATTATTGGTGTATTTAACTACTCTATGATTAATAACACATAAAACCAAATGCAATAAAAGTTTTTCAGAGACATATTATAGCTTTTATGCTAGCAAACAATGAGAATGCAGGAGATTCCCTTTTGGGCTTGTATACATCTTGTCATGCTCATTACTTGTTTCTGGCAACTAACACCCACTTCTCATGCAAAATTGCCCTTGAACTTTGTTGCTCCAAGAAAAATCTTTCTTTTCTCATATCATATTATAATTTTATTTGTCATTCTTTTCATATTGCCTAAATATCACTCTGGAGAAAGTAATATAGTAATTAGTAGTGACTTATTCAGAATATTTGCTCTAGGTCTAGTCCTTCAGAGCAGCTCTGACTTTTCTGTTGAGGGACTATACCTCTTGATTCCTGTTATAGTCTATGCTCCCTCTTGTTTGCCTCTTCAATACAGAGATAGGTACAGGCAGATTTATCTGTGTATATACATTTCTAGATAGACATATTCGCATGTACAGTCACTTTTCTTGTCTGCTATATGGTCTCACAAGTCTATTTCCAGTAGTCCTGTAAGAGTTCTAGCTCTCAGGAGTCAGTTTATTCTTCTCAGTAATGAAGTTATATTCTGCACTGTCTCAAATTTAAATAATCTTAGTCCTGTTCTTTTCAAAAATCCTCATATTCTAGAGGTCACTCTGAATTGCTCCCTTCTCTTTTCCTTAAAAATGTCTTCTGTATCAGAAAATTTATTCTGTAGAATATGTGTAAATATCTTACTCTGAACAGGAACAATCTATTATGCTGGTTGATGCTAACAAAGCTAAAGATTCTGATTTAATTAATGGATTTAAAGCAGCAATATGTCTTGAATAGAGCTGTTCATCATTTAATAACAGAAAAAATATAATAAGATAAAACCAGGTATAGTTGAATTTTGTCACATATAATTTAAGAAGTAATTAAAATAACAAATTATATGACTATTTTTGTCACATAATTCACACATTTGAAGAAATTAAAAATAATTATCCTGTAAATCTAGGCATGACTTTATGAAATCGAGATGACTTAAAAAGCAACAAAATAATGCAATCACTGAAGAGAAAAAAGAAAAATAAAATTTCTCTGTCCAAGATTTTACTGGCAGCTTTTTACTATTATATAGATCAAGTGTGAAGTAAGACTGTTATGCCCTATGGTGCAGAGTGCTCACATATGGAAAAAAATCTTCACTGTGAGGATGACAGAGCACTGGAACAGATATAGATAATCTGAATTTACTGTCTTTAAGTTTAAAGCCATTACCCCTCATTTGATTGCAACAGGCCCTATTAAAAAGTCTGTCTTCATCTTTCTTATAATCTCCCTATAAGTACTGAATAAGACCTCTCTTGAGCCTTTTCTTCTCCAGGATGAACATCCCAACTCTCCCAGCCTTTCCTTATAGAAGAGGTGTTCTGTCCTACTGATCATTTTGTGGCTCCCCTCTGGACTCACTCCAACAGGTGCATTTTTTCCTATACTGATAACTCCAGAGCTGAGTGTAGTATTCCAAATATAGGATATATCCAGGCAATTGAGACATGTTTTCATTCAGTTTTCTGTAACACTAATGATCTGATAAAGTGGCAAGGATGGAAGAGTCTGCAAAGTTAACGTCCCATTGCTTATGTGTACAGAAGAGACTCAGTATAAAAGCCTAATAATACATTTGTACTTTCAGTACCAAATTAATATCCTTATTGTAAATTAATATTTTCCTGCAGTATTTGTATACACACATGATATTCATACATATATATATAGCAACTTTGTTTGTGTTTGTTTAACATTCTACTCAATCAATTATTAATTTATTGAAATTGAATTATTCTTCATAGGGATAATCTTTGCAGGAAAAAATAAAATTCCCTTAGCCGATTTAACTTTATTCTGGCTTTAGGGAAGGAACAGCAGATGATGCCAACACCTCATCAGTGCATACCTGTGTGAAGGTTGTAAGGGTCTAATTCTGTTATTGAGGAAAAGGGAACTTGTTCAAACTCCATTAAGGAGATTATAGAAGGAATATACTGAGTACGAACTCATGTCACAGCAAATACATTCTTTTCATAGGGCAGCTGCATTTCCAGGTCTTAGATGATCAAATAGGTTAAATCACAAGTAATCCCTGAAAGTAGTGAAGAAGCTCACAAAATTTGTCATCAGCTTTTCATCGCCTGTATTCTAATTCATCTTACATATTGACATGAATAAGAACAAAAGTGAGTTTTCTTTCATCATTAAAATAAATTAATAGACTCTTTATCTATTTTATAATCTTAATGCAATTGCTTAGAGACAAATTTCCATTCACCTGTGTTTTTTTCCTATCTTCAGTAAAAAAAATTCCTTCAGTTTGAAGGACTTTAAGTGTGGTGTTCTCTGTAAGAATCTACTCTCAAATCTTCTTCTCAGTCACTGACTAAATAACCGTACTTGATGTATTTGATCATATCTCTATCCCCAAACACCTCTGCTGTTCATTTCAGGATTTTGTGATTTCAATCTTCTCAGCTTTGTAAGAATTTCTGTCTCAGTACTAAGAGAATTTAAAACTTTCTGCCTTAAATTGCTAAGAGGTCTAATGTGAAAGGGGACAATCTTATCTATAATTCATATTGAGTAACAACTTTAAATCATTTTAATTTGTTCCTTGGTAAGCACTTGTTCCTTTTAAAAATTAAATATTCTGAAAATGTAATGAAGATAGTATTTTTTTACATTAAATAAGAAGTAATACTATAAAAAAGAAACATCAGTTTTCGAGCAATGCAGCAATCTGGAATCTGCATCTTAATTGAACACAAGTTTTTCTATTGTTCTTGCTTATTCAATTTTACAACTTTAGCTTTTATGTACATCTTTCACAAAAAGACTAAAGGAACAATCTAAAAGAAAAGCTGCACATAGCAGAGTACAATGGAATCTAAAAAAAAAAGTATAACTTACATAATAGAAAAAGCATCCAATGTGACAGAAAAAAACTACATAAAATACATTGATTCTTATGGGGTGCCACATCTGAGTACATGCAAAGGTTTTTTATTTTTTTCCCTGGTTAAGAAGGAATCCAGCTATAAGTTAGCTTCTCCTGCTATATGCTTAAACAGGCAATGAGGACGCAAAACTGTCCTGGGTTTATACTGCTTCAAAAGCATAAAAGTATTGGACTGGAAAGCCCAATCTAATGCTTGACATCTGTCTTTAACAGTCTAGTGAAATCTTATAAAAATATAGTATATCATTGCAAAGCTGTAACTACTGTCTTGGGTTTTCTTTCTTTTCTCTGTCATTTCCATGCTATATCAATATTTTAGTTTAATTTGCAGCAACATTTCCACTTCTTGAAAAGTTTCACTGTTATCTTTTGCTCATTCCTTTCTATAGAAAAAAAGAGAACACTCATTTTCTAATGTGGAACAATCAGAAAACATATCCAACTAAAAGCAAGACAGAGTAGGACAATGATGAAGGGTACAAACAGCTTTTTAAGATCTCCTTTTCCCCATTCCTCCACTTTCCTGGGCTCAGGCACCTGATCACTCCTATGCCCGAGTGGCACAGGAGGGCAGGGAAAGGGAGGTTGCAGTCAGTCCTTTCCTGATGGCTCTTGATGCTTGTCTCACATCAAGGTGGGAGAACTCCTTGTCATTCCACTGCTCCAGCAGAATTCCTCCCACATGGGGCAATCCTGCGCAGATCACCCCAACGTGTGTTAGTCCTGAGGACTGCAGCTCCTGTGGCAAGGGGTCTGTAACAATCATTCCCCCTCTGCATGGAGTCCACAACAATAACCTCTCCTGGAACAGGGTCCTGTCAGAGCTTCTGCCATTGCCCTCCATGGGTCGCAGGGGCACAAACTGCATTATTGTCATGGCTTGCAGGGAGGTCTCTCGTCTGGCACTCCTTCCTTCCTTCCTTCCTTCCTTCCTTCCTTCCTTCCTTCCTTCCTTCTGTCTGTGGAGTCTGTGTGGCTGCCTCCATTTTGTCTCACTCTTCCTACTATGCACTACAGATTTACCTTCTGAAATACTGATGGTAGAGGTGCCAGATTAGCCCAGCCGGAATAGAAGTGGGTCCAACGCAGAGCTGGAGGAAGTTCAGGAACTGTTTACAGGGGCCATTACTGCAATGCCCTTCCCCTGTTCTGAAGAGAAAAAGCAGCTCCACCCAAGCCTATCACAGATAGCTTACTCTTGATTTCCTTCTTTCTAAAAACGAATATGAATTTTTTTACTTTCCTGAGCCTCTATCATAATTTAACCTCAACTGGAAATTAATAAGCATCACACAGCCTCTTGCTCACTCTTCCCTGGTGGGATGGGGGAGAGAATAAGAAGGTCAAAAGTTATAAAATTCGTGGGTTGACATACAATCAGTTTAATATGTAGAGAAAAAGCCATGCATTCACGCAAATTAAAATAGGAATGCATTCATTACTACTCATCGGCAGGCAGATGTTCCACCATCTCCAGGAAACAGGTCTTCATGATACATAACAGTTACTTGAGAACACAAACATCGTAATTCCAAACATACTCTGTCTCTCCCTTCTTTCTGTCTTCCCCTGTCTTTATATGCTGAACATGACATCATACAGTATGGGATATCCTTTTAGTCATTTGAGGTCAGCTGTCCCAGCTGTGTTGCATCCCAACTTCTTATGTGCACCCAGCCTACTCACTAATGGTGTGGTATGAGGCAGACAAAGGCCTTGACGATAAGCAGTGCTTAGTAACCAAAACATCTCTGAATTATCAACAATGTTTCCAACACAAATCCAGAACAGAGCACCATATTAGTTACTATGAGGAAAACTAACTCTATCCCAGCAAAAATCAACAGCTTCCCTGATCCCTGGAGCCTCTGCTGCTTCTCACTAAATTCTTGCCTCCTAAGAGCTACACTGTCCAATTACAACCTGGTATCAATGTATGTGTCTCAGACATCGAGAAATAAATATCCTGTCCCAACACTAAGCTGCTATTTGTTTGCCAGTGTTTCTCTGGTGGCATATTAACATTTCCAAAGTTGTGTAGATTTTTCTCTTGATACTTCCTTGTTGCTTAAAATCTCCTATATATACCTTCTCTGCAAAACATAGTTTGTAAATATCATATGGTATTGCTTCTAACTTCTTCCAAAGATGCTTTTCTGAGAAGTCTACTTATTCTAATCCTGATTAATTTATCACAATTCTGAGGAAAATATGTAGAATATTGATTGAAGGTTCCTCAATTTAAATGTCTGGAAAGTTGTGAACAAAAAGATTTTTCTCTATTTCTTATAGCAGAAAAACTTCTTTGCAGTAAAATATTTCTCAGTTAATTGTGTCCAGTTCAATAAACCTATTGAAAAGAGAAATGTAAAGCTTAAAGAAGAATCAAAGAAGATAGTTTCATTACTAGTTATTAAATGTAAAGTTATGGACATGAACCTTTCTTCCTTGGTTAATAGATAACTAATAGATAGAAAGGAGTAGAGGATGCCAGTAAAAGAATTATTTTACATTTCTAAAGTTTCTAAATCCTTCCATGGCACTCAGACATTGTTAAGACCTAGAATACACTTACTGAAATCTGATTAGACCCTGTAGAGTAGTTCTTGTTTTTCTCTTATGTGGAAAAATCTGTTTCTAAAAGCAAGAATAGACCAAATTTAAACTAATTCTATGATAATAAGTGTTCATCTTTATTTTAGACATCTCTAAGGGATCCTGAGAGAAAATCCAGCACCATCTCTCTGAATATAACTATTCAAGTATACAGGAAATAACTATATCAGGTTATTGTAGACCTGTTAATAGGTATAAAAGGTAAATATATTTTCTATTTTGGTATTAAGCATTACAGTAACCCATTGAAGTTAAGTGGGTACCATAGTAGACAGAAATTTTCTATGAACGGATACGAAATATGAATGAATGGATACAAAAATTGTATATGGATGGAACACATACAAAGATATTTGTTACACCAAGACACAAATAAATAAATGGAAATTACAGATTTGTTCATGTAGCATCAGGCTAGAATGCTTATATAATGTATTTACAATGATTATCTAAGTTTCTGTTCATTCATTGGATTGTTTGTTTTCACAAAATAGAAATATTCAAAAATAATACCTGTGCAAAATCTTAGACATTCTATTACTAAAACTTCCTTTGCTGTTTTCTCCAGTTTCAAGGAATTTTTTACCCAAGCTTTATCTTTATAAATTTTTGCCCAGAGAGTATGAATTAGAATTTGCCTAATTCCTACCAACATTCTAGCTACTTGTTTATTACTCCAAGAGAGTCTCTGATCAAGAAATGACAAATCACCTATGGGAATATATCAGGCAAATATGAATTGCAACCAGCTGTAACTACAGCAGGCAAATTGCTGCTTCAATAGAATAGTCTACCTTTACTTATTTATCCCTATTATAATAAAAATATTTTAGAAAATGATATTATAGCTGTTATCTCCAAGGCCAACCTTTCCCAGGAGAATATGTTCAAACTGTTTAGAAAAAAAATATTTAAAATAATACAATATCTCTCCAAATTAACCTTCATCTGTATATACTGGCAGTAAAATGTTACTTAGAACTGTAACCCAAGAAGTACAAAAGGGCAAAAAATCGCTGGAGAGAGATACATTCAGACTTCTACCTTTAAAATAAATGATCTGACAGGTGAGAGATTTCTGAATGCAAGCTCAGTGTTCATTATATTAAATGAATTCTTGTAATATACAATCTCATGGATAAAAGGTTTATTTGAATACTTTTATTCATATTGAAATAGGCCATTGTAACATTTTAATATTGTAAAATATGCTTTTTCAGTGTTTAGTATGTGCAATATAAGTTGACTCTTCAACATCTGTTCTGAAATATTTACAAAATTCTCCTATTAGATTTCAACATTTTGCTCTGAAAATATTCTGCAAAGTAGACTGAAAAAATCCTTGTATATTTTGTTTCATTCAAAAATTAGATCTCTATAGAGAGCTTTCAGATAAAAACTTCTTATAGATCTTTCTACTGAATATAGGAAATATTGTATTGAGCTTTCTATAAAGAAATTGTACTACAGATCTCTGTTTGTATATAAATGAAGGCTACTTCATCTACTGTGACAGATATTTTAGTTACAGGAAGCATATAAAAGAAAAATATGAAAAGACTCCTAATACCCTATAGAACACTGAAAACTCTATGACTCAAAATTTTCTACCCATTTTTTCTTTCCCAATATACATGTTATTTTCTCAGCTTTTTGGAGGTTTTTTTGTTTCTTTTTTTTTTTTTTTTAATATAAGAAGATTAACTGGAAGAAGTTCAATCTTACAATTTTTTTCTTCTTATGGTTATTGTGCATGGTTGCAAAATAAATTATACTCCTAGGTCTGTCATATTTGATACGATTTTAAGTCAGAACCAATACCTCTACTTTATTTTTTCTGCCTTTGAAACTTGGATAATAATGAGATCAAGATCAAACTTTTTATCTCCATGTTTGATAATTTGCCATGGGATAAGTAGGTTAACTGAAACTGTAGTATCTCATGACAACACTACTTTCTAGGGAATAAAATTTTCTAATTACAAGAGAAAAAATACTATCACAGCCCAAGAAAGAGCTCATTAATAGAACAGTTAGCAAGTTGATATATAGAGCCCTATTTAAACTGTTAAGAGGCCTGAGTTGCCTAAAGGTGAATAGTTAACACCTCTGTTGCTCTCTGTGTACAGTTAGCTACCAAAAGAAATCGACCAGTAAGAAACATCTACAGGCAATCTGAAGAATTAAAGACCTAAATTCCTTTCACAAACTTTAAAGTTACTTGTGAAATTAGAAAATAGGTTTGAAGAACAGAATTCTAAATTGTTACTGTTTTTCCTATAAGAGTTGTGCAAGTTCCTGTCCAGTCATTACCAAAAATCACATTTTATTACACAGGATATAGATAGCTGATTTTTTCTTACTCTGCTTCAGGATAAATTAAATCAAGACCATGAACTATTTAGTAATTTTTTTTTTATTTTGATTTTATTTCACTGTTGTTAGGCAAATAAAAATGGAAAAGGAGGAATAAATGACTATTTTAAGAGAGTGAAGAGCATTGAATCCTTAAATGATTGTACCTATATATTCTGTAAATTTGTAGTAGTCCCACTGTCACAAATACTGACTTGATATCCAATTTGTTCTTACTAGTGCTAATGACTATATGGCAAAGAAATTCTATTTCCGCACCGTTGTGAAGATTACAGATTGTGCTTTAACACTGAACAAACAAACAAAAGAAACTTTAATTTCCACAGATCAGAAGCTGTTATTTAATTATCCTGTATTAAACAGTAAGCCTTCTGACGTAGCCAGTGATTTGTTTTATCAGTTTGATTAGCTGTTTCTGCAATGAATTAATTCTGTTCACTGATGACAAAAATAAAACAGCATTGACATGCAGGTTGGATAACTGTCTGAGGCAAATTAAATTTAACTCATTTTTCAGTTTAAAGACAATATTGTTGCAAATTGTTCATTTAGTTTTTAGAGCTTTATATGAAAACACACGCAACTTTCTGTAGATAGAATTGGAAAATGCAAAAGATAAAGAAAAAATCCAGAGAAACTCTCCTCATCTAAAGGAGATGAGAATTTTTCAAAACAAAAAATGTTAAGAATTATTAATTGAGGAATATCTAAACTGAAATGCTGAAAAAAAAACATAGACTTTTCAGCAATGATATAAAGGGAATGCTAGAAGTAGTATCTTTGAAGACATGATGAAAAATTACTGTCTGTTTTGGTAATGAATTCAAAATATACCAGAATTCATAGAGAAATAACTGTTCTAGGACAGCAGATAACAATTATACAATCTCTTCTTAAATTTATTAGTGATGAAATTCTTTATTCTTCCTAGTATAGAGTAATGAAGAAATATTGTACTTAATGCTTTTTTATTAAGAAATACTGATAGACTGAATATTGAGAGAGTATTCAAAGTGTAAGTCTGTGAAGGGCAGTTGAGGTGATCCAGGGATTCCCAGAGCATTGGGAGAAAAAGAAGCAAGGACACCCACTGGGAGCCAGCAGCTCTTGCAAGAGGATGGTCCTGCCAGAGGCCAAGCTGCAGCAACCGCGGGGAATTGAAACATTCTCCAGGGAGCGCAAGTGACCAGGACAGGCAAACAAGACCTGGTGCATCAGTTTGTGCGTCAGTTATCATAAGGAGGATGAGCAAGGAGGACAGGCAGGGATAGATCCCACAGCCCACACAGAGTGATGCAAGTCAGATAAATGTTCCTGCTTTGAGCTAACAAGAAGATGAGCACTCACCTGAGAGCTAAAGCCAAGATTCAGACAGAAAATATCCTGTTGAAGACTGACATGTCTAACCAGACAGAGCTGGTCAGCAAGGGTGCTTCAGTGCAGGTGGATTGCACGGGATGTCTAGGATGTTTAGGCACATCTACTGCTAAGGTGTGTGCCATAGGTGTTCACAAGTTCAAGAGCTTCAGCGTTAGGTGAAAGAGCTCCAGGAAATCATTAGACTATGTAGTATTAGAGGACCGGAGGTTGAGATAGATAGATGGTTCCACAGTTAGGTACCAACCTCCACTGAAAGTGAAATGCCTTAGACCCCGGTAACAAAAATAAAAAAAGCCGTGCTCCCCTTCATAACTCACCTTCCAGTGTGCCAATTACAAACAAATATGAGGCACTAACGACTGGGGGAACAGAAAGGCAAGGTCTAGAAGGGGAAAACTTAGAGAAAAATTCACCAGCAACAGGCCGTAGACAACATAAAAAAGAAATGACAGGTGCTTATTGTGGATGACTCACTATTGAAAGGCCCAGAGAGACCCATCTGTTGATCAGATAAGAAGTAACATAAGCTGTACTGCATACTGGGAGCCAAGATACTCTACGACCTCGTTGCGGTTACTGAGAGATGGTAGGACAGTTAACATGACTGGAGCACAGCCATGGAGGGCTATGTATTGCTTAGGAAAGACAGAAAAACGAGGCAAGGAGGTGGCGTTGCTCTCTATGTGAGAAAGCAATTAGAGTGCATTAAGGTCTGCCTGGGTGGGGATGAGGTCTGAGTTGTGGGTGAAAATTAAGGGGCAGGGTAATGTAGGTGATGCTGTTGTAGGAGTTTGTTACAGGCCACATGATCAGGAGGAGGAAGTCGATGACACCTTCTACAAACACCTGAGAGCTGCGTCACAATCAAATACCTCATCCTCATGGCGGACTTCAACCACACTGATATTTGCTGGCAAAGCCACATAGCCAAGGAAACAGAGTCCAGGAGGTTCCTACAAAATGATGACAACTTCCTCTTATAGGTGCTCAAGGAACCAACGAGGAGGGTGTGCTGCTGGACCTTGTGTTAGCAAATAAAGAGGATCTGGTTGGGGATGTGAAGGTTGGAGGCAACTTTGGCTGCAGTGATCATTTGATGATAGGGTTCAAAATCCTGTGCGGAAGAAGCAGGACACCAATCAGAATTGTGACCCTGGATTTCAGGTGAGCTGACTTAGACCTCTTCAAAGATCTGCTTGGAAGAATCTCGTGAGATAGGATCCTAGACACTAGAAGTGCCCAAGAGAGCTGGTAAATCTTACAAGCACCAGTTCCTACAAGCTCAAGATTGCTGTATCCCCACAAGTAGAGAAGTAGGACACAGAGGCAGGAGGTCTCCATGGATGAGCAAAGATCAACTGGGATAACTCAGAGCGAAGGCAGAAATCTATGAGAGGTGGGAAAAGGGCCTGGTTTATTGAGAAGAGTATAGGAACATTGTCAGAGTATTCAGAGGTGAAACCAAGGAGACTAAAGCTGTTTTAGAATTAAACCTGGCCAGGAAAGTTAAGGAAAACAAGATGTGGTCTTTCAGGCACATCAACAGCAAAAAGAAGATGAGGAAGAATGTGGGCCTGCTGCTAAACACAGAGAGTGACCTGGTGATCAAGGATGTAGAGATGGCTAAACTACTGAATATCTTCTTTGTTTTGGTCTTTACAGCCAAGGCTGGCCCTCAGGAAGCCCAGTCCAGCAAGGATAGTAGGATGGTCTGGACAACAGAGGACTTTCCTTGGTGGATGAGGAAGAGGTTAAAGACTTGTTGGCCAAGCTTAACACTCATAAGTCAATAAGACCTGATGGGATGCATCTGAGAGTGCTGAGGGAGCTGGGTGATGTGGTTGCTAAGCCTCTCTCCATCATTTTTGAATAATCATGGAGGACAGGTGAGGGGCCTGAGGACTGGAGAAAGGTCAATGTCACTCCAGTTTTCAAAAAAGGCAGAAAGGATGACCCAGGAAACTACAGGCTGGTCAGCCTCACTTCCATCCCTGGAAAGGTGATGGAACAACTCATCCCGAATGTTATCACTGAACATATGAAAGAGAAAATGATTATCAGAGGGAGTCAACATGGATTCGTCAAGGGGAAATCCTGTTTGAACAAGCTGATAGCCTTCTATGAAGGCATAACGGGCAGTTTAGATAAGGGGAGAGCAGCAGATGTTGTCTACCTTGACTTCAGCAAGACTTTTGACACTGTCTCCCATAATATCCTCATAGGAAAGCTCAGACAGTGTGGGTTGAAAGAGTGGACAGTGAGGTGGATCATGTACTGGCTGAATGACAGAATCTAGAGAGAGGTATCGGCGGCATAGAATTAAGTTGGAGGCCTGTGGCCAGTGGAGTTCCTCAGAGTTCTGTTCGGGGGCCAGTCTTGTTCAACATCTTCATCAACAACCTGGATGAGGGGACAGAGCGTACCCTCAGCAAGTTTGCTGATGACACCAAATTGGGAGGACTGGCTGATTCCCCAGAAGGCTGTGCTGCCATTCAGAGGGATTTTGACCAGCTTGAGAGTTGAGGGGACAGGAACTTCATGAGGTTCAACAAGGAAAAGTGCAGAGGCCTGCAGATGAGGAGGAAGAACCCTATGCAGCACTATAGGCTGGGGATTGACCTGCTGGAAAGCAGGTCTGCAGAGAGAGACCTGGGAGTCCTGGTTGATAATAAACCAAACATGAGCCAACAATGTGCCCTCATGGCCAAGATTGCCAATGGCACCCTGGGATGCATCAAGAAGAATATAGCCAAGGGAGGTTCTGCTCCTCTGCTCTGCCCCGGTGAGGTCTCCTCTGGAGTCCCGTGTCCAGTTCTGGGCTCCCCAGCTCAAGAGGGACAGGGAACTTCTGGAGATAGTCCAGAAAAGGGGAGATGATCAGGAGATTGGAACATCTTTCTTAAGAGGAAAGGCTGCGGTATCTGTGACTCTTCAGCCTGGAGGAGACTGCAGAGAGACCTCATTGATATTTATAGATATCTAAATGGTGGGTATTAGGAGGCCAGGTCATCACTTTTCCTGCTGTATCTAGTGACAGGACAAGGGGTAATGGATGAAGCTGGAACTAAAAAATTTCTGTTTAAACATAAGAAAATTTGTTTTACTCTGAGGATGATGGAGCCCTGGCACAGGCTGCCCAGGGAAGTTGTGGAGTCTCCTCTAGAGGTCTTCAAAACCAACCTGTCTGTATTCCTGTGTGATCTGATCTTGATGGACCTGCTTGAGCAGGGGGATTGGACTAGATGATTTCTAAAGTTCCCTTCCAACCCCTACCATTTTTTGACTCTGTGATTCTATGGTTCCTGACCAGAAATCTCTGTTTTGCTTATTATCTCTTGAAAGTTATTTGCAAGGTTTTTTTTTATGCATATAGTATAAATGACAAAGTTCAGGCAAGAGCAAGAAGGATGATCTGATATGTAATATATGCTTTACAACAAGCAATAAACTGTTGTGGCTTGGCCCAGTTAGCACAGAAGCACCACGACAGTCTCTCGTTCCATGCCCCCCTCTTCACCTGCACCTTTGTTAGGATGGCAGAGGCCTCAGTGAAATGGGAGGAAAAAGATAAGCAAGGTTGTTGTGGATTAAGACAAAGGCAAGGAGAGCTGGCTGCCAAATACAGTTGCAGACAAAACAGACTCCAGTACTCGACTTAGAGAGAGTTTATTTTACTACTTACAAGAAACAGAACAGAACAAAAGGAAAAAGGGAACAGGATGATGAGAAAATTACAACCAGCACTTTAAGATCTCCCTTCCCCATTCCTCCTTTCTTCCTAGGCCCAGCTCACTGCCCCTGATATCTCTACCCTCTCCACTCTCAACGGCTCAGGGGGGCAAGGAATGGGGGATGTGGTCAGTCTCTCACAGATGAGCTCTACCACTTCTCTCTTCTCAGACAAGGATCACTCCTTGCATTCTTCCCCTGCTCCAATACAGAGTCCTTTCCCCGGAACACAGTCCTTAACAAACTTCTCTGGTGTGGGTTGTTCCCAGCAGCTGCGGCTTCTGCTGATACAGGGTCCCTCACACGGAACACAGTCCGTAGTGAATATCTCTGGTATGAGATTCTTCTCCACATAATTTTAATGAACTTCTTTGCCATTGGTTCCTCCCCACAGTTACAGATTCTGTGAACATGAGGTCCCTCCCATGGGACACAGACTCCTCCAGCCATAGTCACAGCCCCTGGTTCAGAGTCTTTAACAAAGGGAGTCACTGCCCCTGGCACGGGGTCTTCTTTAGCAAAATGAGTCACTGCCCCTGGTGAAGGATCTGCTTTATCAGAATGAGACTCTGCCTATGATATGGAGTCTTTAAAGAAATGCAAACAAATCTCAGCTTCACCAGTTCTCTCTGCAGGATACAGGGAAGTCTCTGCTCCAGCACACCTCCTCCTCTCTTCCTTCACTGAACTTAGAGTCCACATGGTTGCTTCTCTCTCTCTTCCCACTCCTTACACCACCACTGGCCAGAAAAGAAGGGACAGAAGAAGAAAGAAACAGGAAGAAACCTCCTCTTCCAGCTTCTTCTTAAAAAGTGATCGTGGAGGCGTCTAATTGGCTCAGCGCCAGAAGTGGGTCTGGCTCAGAGATGGGGAGAGTTTCAAGCAACTTCTTACAGGAGCCATCTTTACAAGGCCTTCCGCCCTACCAAAAACAGCTGCCATGTCAAATCATGACATAAGCCAAGATCTTCAGTCCAGGAAAAATTCTAAGGAAAAGAGTTGGATAGAGGGATATTTTAGAAGTCTATAAAATGTCATTTTTACTGCAGATAAACAGACATGCATTTCTCAGTGGGTGTATCTATATTCATGGTTTTCAATTAAATAACAGGGTAGTTACTTGAAGTTAAGATTTTGAGAAAACCTTCCTGCTTTCTCCCTTGCTATTAAAAGGATGTGAGGTGTTTGTATTGTTTAATTTCTAGATTTTTAGATTAATCTATCAGGAACTTCACAGAAAAGAAAACAAGCAATGAAATTGAGGAATATGATTTCTTTTTATCATGGTTTAAGCCCAGATGGCAACAACTAACGATGGAGCCTCTCACTCAGTCCTCCCCATCTTGTCAGGATGGGGATGAGAATCAGCAGGAAAAAGTAAATCTTTGTGAGTTTAGATAAGGACATTTTGACAGAACTGCACAAAGTGAGAACAAACAGCTGTAACAATAAAAGAACATACAAAGCAAGGGATGACTGGTGTAGCTGCTCAGGGCCAGGAACCTGAGGTATCCTCAGACAGAATTGCCACAATTTGCATATGGAATAGCCTGGCCATGCCCCTCATGGCATCTGATAAAAATTAACCCTATCCCAGCCAAACTCAGAACATTTTTTTTTCCCATTCTTTCTTCTTTTGCCTTCTAATAAGTCATTCCTTTTAGAAAAGGCTACCATTCTAGCGAACAATCTGTAAGTGGCAACTAGAAAGAAATGGTTTGGTTTGTTTTGTCTTTTCCTGCTGATGCTGAAGTATAAGTGATATGTAAAGACAAAATAGTCAGTTTTCTATGCTAGAGAAGACATAGAATTTTCCTCCTCTGGGAAACTATGGTAGATGTTATGTCAAAAAAATAAAATAATTAATTTGAATTTGTAGGCCAAGGGGAAAAAAAAAAAAAAAAGGAGGTGAAATCAGACCACAGCATCACTGGATTTAGGCAAGTATGGAGCAAACTGTTTGCATTACGTTAATATTCTACTCATTCCTGTTATTGACAGCAAGGATACAGTTGGGGATTGTTTGAAGAATCAAGTAGTCTAAGGTAGTACGAGCTCAAGTGAAGTATTAAGTCCTAATTTAAGATGACACTGTAGATATTTTCCCAGGAGAGGGTAAATGTATAAGAGGAGCCTAGTAATTGTGCTACTACAACAGAAACATTAGCAAAAATAGAGAAAGGTGACAAGTATTGTCATCTCCTTATTGATCTCTTTCTATATATGTACTAATTCAGCTGACATGCCAGTACAGTCTTTCCAAATTATTTCAGTCCAAATTATTTCAGTCCAAATCAGCCTGTCTGTCATAAAGAGTAACAGCATTTTTTTTTTTTTCGTGAAAAGATATTGCGGAACACAATAAAACTTTTAATAGCTTGTGAAGAGATAACTGTCTTTTAGCACTGAAAGAAATAGTTCTGCATTACACATATTGAACTGCAACTAAACAGATCTTAGTTATTACAAGCAAATTTTTGACATATTCTTCTAGTCTCAAGGAACCCTACAGAATGTTGTATCTAAATAAAAGATTAAAACTATCTTAATTATAATCATAAACATGCTAAAATGAAAAAGGTGATTAATAATTGAGAAAATAAATTATATTAATACTCTATTTTTAAAAATCTACTGAAGCTATCTACTTTTGGTCACTTGATTGATTGGAATTAGCTGAAATCTGATTTTTTATATGTATTTTTAAAACATATTTATTTATTTTACCACTGATGTTTCTGTGTTTTCTTTTGCTTCCACTGGGAACTAACTATTATTTTTAGGTACCTAATTTAGAGATATATGCTGTACTTTAAAAAATACTTTGACAATATATTGTAGCTTTTTAGTGTATTATTCCTTCATGTGGATTTAATTCACTTTGTTGCATCTAAGTCTCACTAGGTGTTTCATTTCTATCCTCCTGCTAACTGTGACATCATGCAATCTGTGTTTCTTTTGTTTTCAATGTATTATAATTGGAAATGTGCTGAATAACAGGTGCAATATTCTCCACAGGAGCTGTTATGTAAAGTAGGAATCTGAAGAATATCTAAATAGAAGAAAATTAATTTTTAAAATTTTTGAGTCCGTATACAGTAACTAATTATGATGATTTTGGGGTTTATATTTCATGTTAAGTGTATTTGCATTTTAACTAAATAAACAATAGTAAAATAAAGTAATATGTCTCTGTGTCTGCAAGATTTAGGTTGATTTTTTACTATAGAATTGTATTGAGGATCATTTCTTTATGATAAAATTCTTTTGCACCAATTCATTCTAATATATGCTATAAAAATATTGTCTAAAGATATAGTTGGCATCTATATGATCAATAAGTGTACACTGAGTTGTGATAAAATTTCACTACAAGAAACCTAAGAATGCACACTGTAGCAGTGATTCTACTTATATACCTTTGTCTTTACGGGATAGATATCTTTAGGAATCATAGAATAGAATCATAGGATTGTTTCAGCTGGAGGAGACCTTTAAGATTATTGAGTCCAGCCTCTGTCCTAGCCCTATCAACTGAGTACAGGGCAATGATCACCTCCCTCCTCCTGCTGACAACAGTGTTCCTAATACAGGCCAGGATGCTCTTGCCCTTTTTGGCCACCTGGACACACTGTTGATTCCTGTTCAGCTGGCTGTCAACCAACACTTCCAGGTCTCTCTCTGCCTGGCAGCTTTCCAGCCACTCCTCCCCAAGCCTGTAGCGCTGCAGGGGGTTGTTGTGGCCCAAGTGAATGACCTAGCACTTGGCTTTATTGCAACTCATGGCATTGGCCTTGGCCCAGCCATCCAGCCTATCTACATCTTCCCTACCCTCATGTAGATCAACACTTCCACCCAGCTTGACTTCATCTGCAAACCTATTAAGGATGCACTCTATAATGCAGTTGAGCTCACAGTCCACATAATAATGCTAGCTGTAGCAAAACTCTTGGTTTTTTATGATTCCTGGTGTCTTATTTATTAATTTATATATTTAAGACTTCTTCCAGTCAAATTCTCTTAATCTGAAATATCTTATTTTATAATTTTATTAATATTGTATTGAAAGGAATTAGGGATCTTTTTCCTTGTATATTAAAGAGTGTATTATTCTCTGTTTTTTTTTTTATATTCATACTTTTGGACTATTTTCTGAAAATTATAATACATTTAATATTGAACTGATTTTTCCTAGTAGTTTGTCATTGTTCATAATGAGAAGTTTTAATATGTTTAATTGTCCCTAGTGCTCATATACTAAAATAATTTTAATTTCCTGTCGGGTTTTTTTGCCAGAAATAATTGTGTTAGGCATGTTTCAAAGGTTATATATTAAATGTAAAGTAAATAGAAGAATTAATAATGTATAATCAAATCGCGTAAATTTTGCTTTATTATATTATGAAAGGTCCTTGCTAATAAATTCTGGATACTCATAAACCTCCTCTATACTTAAGATATTTTAAAATTATTATTGTTTAGATGGAATTACTTTATATAACTTTAAATTAAAGCAGTATTTGACATCTATAGTTTGTATAGATGTCAATAATTTGGTAGAAATAGCTTCCATAGTGTCCTTAGCATTGCTAACTACTTTCATAATAGTATTGCATTTTGTAATCAGGTCTGCAAGTGTGGTTGAAGTTGTAACTGCACTGAATTATAAATCCATCTTGATGTTATGTCTGAAGATTACTGAGAACATAATGAAAAGGCTCCGGTTAGATTAGATTTGCTCAACAGAAGACCTAAAGGTTGAACAATACTTGCTAGGGCAATGTAACCAGCCTGATAACCTCTTGTATCTTTCTTCCTTTTCCAAGGCCTTTGAGGAATAAATGGCAGGTCTGGTAAATTGTTCTGATATTTATAGTATTCTTGCATTAATTGTGTTCCTGCAGGTCCTAGTAACCTTTCCTGGTCACCCTATAGTATTAACATTACTAACATCATTGAATATCCATAAGCTTATCTCTGCTTCCTTCAGGTGTCTGAGATGCTTATAGTTGATACAAATGAAATTGACATGTGAAGTAAATCTAGTGCTTCAATAATGTGGGAAAGCATATGTGAAATAGAACATGACACTCAAGATTCTGATTTTTTTATGTCACTGACGGAGAGCTGAAAATATTGATGTTCTTGTTTTAGCCTACGGATAAAATCTTCCTTTGAATAAGCTGCCATATTCTATCCTCTTCTCCATCAAGAGTAAGAATCACCTTCTGAATGTTATATTTCAATAAAATTACTATTTCTTTAGTTTAAGGAACAATATGCAATACTTACTATTTACATAATTTTAAAGCTGCTAAAATTTCATACCTTTAAACGGTATACTGTTTTTTTAATATAACTGTACTCAATGGAAAAAAGTTTCTGGAACTAAAGGTGTTGGCTGCCCAGCTAAACCTGGAGGGAAAAAAAATCATGTAATGCATTTAAAGTGCCTAAATCTCATAGGTCATTATGAAATGGTAGCTACTTTATCCTTGTTAATATTTTCTTGACTTTAGGAAGGTACCTCTACTTTTCTCCACGTGTATAAAATTCTAATACTTGAGGAAGAAAAAAAAGAAATGGAAAATTTAGTCTATTGTGACATTTGGAGAAAAAATTCCACCGAACACTAAAAGACTATAAAAACACTGTTTGTATAACAGATGACATATCACACTTTCTACTAAATTCAGTTACGGATTCATAACGTTCCTACAAATCAGCTCCATGATTTCTTATAAACACATCATTAAAATGTTTCCTGTTGCTTACAAGTAAGTGTTCTGGAAGAAGAAAATCATACATAGGTGTAGTATTAAATGAAAAATTGGTCCTTCATATGGGGCAATTATCAAAGCTCTAAATTCTTATTAAAGCAGTGAAACATGGAATACATATCCTGAGTCTGAAAGAACACCTGTTGGAACTATTAAGTTAGAAGAAGTTCCCTGTAAAACATCAGCAGGATAAAGGATTTCAAATGTGGCAGAATTGAAATTATTAAAGTATGTATTCTATTGAGAAAATCATAATAGGAAGAAGAAATAGTTTTCTTTATAAAGAAAGACTGGTTATTAAGAAAGCCAATATTCTTTCTAGAAAATTTCTTTAATTTGGTGTAAGATATGATTTGCAAACAAACGTGTATAGCCTGTTGTAATAAATACATCAAATACTGGAGAAAGCTAAAATGACAGGAATCATTGTTTTTTTTTTTTCTTAAAAGTACAAAAACAATGAGTCAAGAGGATTAAAAATGTGCAATTTTTATTAGGTATTGTTACAGAAACATTTTCTACAACATTAAAAGTTGCCTTTAAGAATTTCATGTCTTGGAGGCCACATATCTTTCTTAGTTCAACTCTTTAAAAACTAAATTCAGACATTTTAAAAGTGTTTTCATACATATATATACAATTAGAGTGTAACTAAAATTTTCAGTCTTCTGTATATATTTACTCCTAATACTATGATTCTTTTGCATTTTCATTTTGCTTTGGCTGCAATTTTAATAAAAAGATTAATAAATAATCAAATGTTATATACTTTCACTGAGCTTTGATGTGAGATTGTGAACTAGAAGTCTGGTAACATATGAATCATGACATATAAGAAAGGATATATTTTGCTGAAGCATGTCTGCATCCTTGGATATTACACAAATGTTCCAAAATATTCTAACAAAGCTGTCACAATGACTGCAAATGCCCTGGACTGCAAAATTAATTTGTATGGTTGTCCTTATCAAAATTATATAGGTGAAAACTATTCCTTTAATGGACAGTTGAATGCTTCTTTGTGAAGATGTAGGTGATATTGTGTGCTATAAATTTTCATCGTATATTTGAATATACATGCTGTTGTACATGCTGTACCTCAAGAACGTAAAAAACTCTTCCAAGCAAATCCCATGTATTTCACCTACTATTCAGACTGATTGTAATGTTCTTAGGAAGAAGCAAGATGAAACACAGGCAAGCAGAAGATAGGATTTACTACTTTTCTTCACTTATGAGGTAGACCCTTGCTCTTAAAATCAACTAGAACATCTGTCTGTCCTATCATACTCATGAGGTAGTCAGAATGATCAAGTAGCAGAAAAAAGTACTACAATACATATTCAAAAAGACAATTTTTCAATCCTTCATGAAGAATATTTTCAAGCTGTTAAGTTAGCTTAGGTGTCAGGAAGCTCCCTCTGTAAAGCTGTTAGTACTTTCATTAAATGGAAATCAAGTCTTTGGAAGGGAGAAGGCTTCAAAAGTTCATGTGAGTTGATGTCTGCTTGGACCAATGCTCTTAAAACAGGTAGAATTGGCATGGAAGAAGAAGGCATTACAGAATTTAAATTACCAAAGTTGGGTCACAGCTCATTTCTTTCCAGCTTCAGTATCATCAGATCTCCATCCTCATATTTCCTATGTAACTCTTTATTCTCATTTTTACTCATTATTCTATCATGTGACAGTGCCTGAAATACAGTACTTGGTACAAGTCAAATGCCAAGCTCATCACTCATTTTATTAATCTATCTGAATAAGCAAAAAAATTATTTTGCTTATTCTGCCAATTTACTGAATACCCAGATATCACTTTTTTAACAAAAAATAACTTTTGCCCATTCTATAGGGTAGATTTGACTTAGAGAGTATCAGAAAAGAAAAAAAAAAACACTGTAATAAATTTATAGGAAATCATAGATTTTAATAAAAATAGGCAAAATTGTCTAGGTGAGTTTGAGTAATGGAGAATAAGGTCTTTTAGATGTTTATCACTTTAAAGTTTCATTAATTCATATAAATTACTTTTATACATGTACCTATGCACACATATTCAGTAATTTGTGTTATTCCTAGTTAACCACTCAATTGCTCTTCTTCCTGCTTACCGCCAAGTGCTCATCTAAGTGGTATATGTCACTGTCTATCCTTGATAAAACAAATTTGAGGTAGAAGTTTTCATTTTTTTGTTCTGGTTATCATTAGGCAGCAAAAGTGGTTTGTTAAATCAGTAGGAGCTTTTGAAACATACTTACACTACTCTCACACAAATGAAGCTATCGAATTAGAAAACTGTAAGTGATCTTAAAAATCAAAGATAATAAGATATCTGACATAGTGGTCTGGGTATTTTTTATCATTTATATCATTTAAATAACAATGTTCTTTTTCAAGTTTAAAGTGGACTGTGCTATTCGTAGTGAATGAGAGGGCAATAATGATGACAGTTACAGGAATCTGACGTTTACTCATGAGAATTATTACTAATAATGAGAAAGAAGTAAAAAAAGTCACACTCCCATCAAAGTTACTTATGATTCTTCCTTTGATTTTTGTGTAATTTTGAAGTGGACGTATTTCTGCTGAAAACTAAAGAAATTTTCTGGATGAGGCTCTCTGGTCCTCAAGAAAAGTACAGTTTCAGTTACATTGGATCTGTCTGCTTAAGATTAGTCCTAAAACTGTTGCAAGTAGTTTTCACTGGCTCCCTCCTCTTGACACCCACTCTTTACATATTTGTAAACATTAATAAGATCACCCCTCACTCTCCACAAAGATAAAGAGACCCAACTCCCTCAGCCTTACATTATAAGGGAGATCCTCCACTCCATCATCTTTATGGCTCTGGGCTGAGCTCTCCCCAGCAGCTCCCTGCCCTTCTTAAACTGAGGGGCCCAGAACTGGGCACAATATTCCAGATGTGGTCTCACAAGTGCAGAGTAGAGGGGGAAGAGAACCTTTCTCAACCTACTGCCCACAGCCCTTCTAATACACCCCAGGATGCCATTGGCCTTCTTGGCCACGAGGGCACGTTGCTGGCTCATGGTCATCCTGCTGTCCACCAAGACCTTCAGATACCTTTTCCCTACGCTACTCTCTAAGGGTTCATTCCCCAACCTGTACTGCTACCTGGGGTTGTTCTTTCCCAGATACAAGACTCTACACTTGACCTTGTTGAATTTTATTACATTTCTCCAGCCTATCCAGGTCTCGTTGAATGACAGCACAGCCTCCTGGTGTGTCAGTCACTCCCCTCAGTTTAGTATCAGCAGCAAACTTGCTGACAGTGCCCTCTGTTCCCTCATCAAGGTCATTAATGAATATTAATGATTTCAGGGGTCCAAGCACTGACCCCTGAAAGACTCCACTAGATACAGGCCTCCAACTAGATCCTGCTCCACTGATACCACTCTCTGCCTTCTTCCCTTCAACCAGTTAACAAAACACATAGCTACCTGATCACCCAGACCAGACTTCCTCAGTTTTACTGAGAGAATGCTGTGGGAGATGGCATCAAATGCTTTACTGAAATCAAAATAAACCACATCCACTGCACTACCACCATCTATCCACCTGTTTGCATGATCATAAAAGGCTATCAGGTTGGTCAAACATGACTTCCCCTTGGTAAAACCATGTTGACTGCTCTCAATGACCCTCTTCTCCTTTAAATGTCTGGAAACAGCACCCAAGATAAGTCATTCCATCAAATTTCCAGAGATGGAAATGAAGCAGACTGGTCTGGTCAGCTTCCCCTTTTTACCCTTTTTGAAGACTGGAGTGACATTTTCTTTCTTTGCAGTCCTCAGGCATCTCTCCTGTTCTCCATGACTTACTGAAGATGATGATGCATAAGATGCTTGTGAATTTTATCTGAATTATATCATTATATTTGTTTTACATATTTTTACAGATTTGGCAAAATACTTTTTTAATACTTTCCAGGGTTCACATTAAAACCAAACATCATCTTATAATATAATAATACATAATTAATATAGTTTATAGTACTACGAGACTATTTGCAACTGGTACTTAGTTCCTAAATAGGTTTTTGGTTTATTCCTTAGCAAGAAATTTCCTCATAAAATGAAAAGACAGTGGCATAGAAACTCAGATGATCAACAGTGAATGTATTTTCACATAATAATGTCTAGTTATTTGAAATTATTGAAAATGCCTACTACTATATTTGGCTTCATTTTTGGTTTTAAGAGTTATAAAATACAAAATGAAATACAGTGAATAGACCTGATTTTTTTTTTTAGTAATACTATTCACAGTCATCTTAGTCTCTGCCATGTCTCATTTCTTAATCTTAGTTTGGAAAAAAAAGAAAAAGAAAATATAAACAAAAATTTAATATTAAAAACATTTGGACAATCCTGAACAGCACTGAATTTTGCTTCCAATTAGTATTCTTATATGGAAAGTTTTAAGAATATTAGCAAGTTTTGTATGATAAGTGGCACAATAAATACAAAGTATTTTAGTAAAGAATGCAATTTATTGTCACTATGTGCATTTTATTAAAAAAAATATGTGACCTTTGAGTTGGAAGAATTATAAACTTTTTTTTTATTCTCAGCTTTTGATACTCCTCTAGAAAGAGTGAGGCATATACCAATTGCTTGCTAGCCTGGATTTTGTTTGATATTGGTTTGAGTTGCCATCTTTTTCCTTCTGAAGTCATTTGTAAAAGGAAAAAGAAAAAATCTTACTTCTGAGACACTTACTCTGACCTGTTTATTTATCCTGTTTTTTTAACAAAAAGCTAAGTCAGAGAAAATACGTATCACTCCTGACGTTGCTAACTGACTTCAGTAAGAAGTAGAAGATAATGTTCTTAAGCAGAAGCTGTTGGGACTTGAAAAGTGCAGTATGTGCAAAAGAATGACATCCTCTTTCACAATTGTAGAATTCAATTTTGTACCTGTCTATATTTGTATGACGGATCCACTAGTAGCTCAAAAGGCTGATATAGGTGGCTGCATTTGTGAGATCTATTCCCATTGAAACTGAGTTTTACAGAAAACCATGATAACATTTTTCCCCTGTATAGGGAAACTGAGAAAATTTCTGCACATTTTTGTATTAGACTGTCCTGATTTTGTCTGGGATGGATATAATTTTCTTCTTAGTAGCTGGTGCAGGACTATGTTTTGGGTTTATAATGAGAAGAATGTTGAATTTTTCGATTCTTGCTGGGCAGTACTTGCACAGCATCAAAGCCTTTTCTGCTTCTCACCCTGCCCTGACAGTGAATATGCTGGGGATGCATAAGAAGCTGGGATGGGACACAACTAGAACAGCTGACCTGAACTAGCCAAAGAGATATACCATCTGACTGGAGGATAAACTGGGAGGAGTTGCCAATGAGGAGACAATCACTGCTTAGGCATCTCTTGTTGTGGTTTATTTTCCTTTTTCAAAAAATGTCTCACTCTTTTTTGTTATATTCCTTTTCATTGCTACTACTATTAACTTTTATTATTATTGTTGTTATTATTATATTTTGTTTCATTTAATTGTTAAACTTTATATCTAAATCTATGAACTGAGCAAACTTTCTACTAAGAAAAAAAAAGAGATTGGGATCCTCTGCAGAAATAGCAGCTCATATTGCGCTCTATTGTGCCCTTTCTGATGCCTTGAGAGTTTAGGACAGACTTTTGCTCTCTCAGGTAAAGACAATCAGAATTTATTCCAGTTTGTTGCTATTTCATGTTGTGAACCCCTAGTGAGCTCAGCTGCTCACATGCTATGCTGGTAGTTGCTTCTGGTGCTCTGTATTTTGAAATTAGCCTTCTGTCTTCAGGTACATTACAAGACTTTTCAGCTCATACCTCCTAATGTGTCACACAGCAGCAAGCCACATTCAAAACAAAGAGCAGCACTGCATTCCCATGATAACACCAACATTCAGAACAAAATGCCACCACTTTTTCCTATAGCTTTCACCACACTTCAACAATACCTTTTAAACACATCTGCAGATGTAAATTCTGTAAGTTTTCTGGGTAGATACGTGTGTCAGTGGGATATTTATATGTATCTAAGGGCTTTAGCAAAGATGAATTTTAAACTTGATTTTTTCTGAGTATTTCTATATAGGTCAGTTGCAACTTCTGTGTTTGCAAAACTGAATTCTAATAAAATTGATAGCCTCAGATTAAGGTCCAACATAGTTACAGCAAAACATACACATAATTTTTAAACAAGCATCACTTTACACAAGGCATGATGCTAATGTTTCGCTGTTTTAAATATCCATGAAACTAAAACAAAACAAAAATATCATCTCACATAGCTTTGACACAAGAATTAATTCAGCTTGGTAACAACTAGTTTAAACCATGTGACAACTGATGGTGGGTCTTTTTGGATTTGTTACTTACTTTTCATGAAGCACATTTTTATCATTTTACTTTGAAAACTACAGCACAATTTTAAAAATCATTTCTTAGTGCTTATTTTTTTCTGATAATAATCTCATTAACAATGTCCTTTTAACTAGGTTTTAGGAAGATCTTAAAGATACATACAGATGAAAAAGTAGCTTTTTGACCATAATAATATTTTTTATAGGAAAAAAAACCCTACATGCATTTAGAATGAGGTTTAACCTAGATAATTGGCATTTGACAGGGATGAGGATGTTTTTGAACAAGAGCAGTTTCCTAATAATGAATAGTTTTAGTGCATATTCAGATTCTTTAATTTGTATGTTAATTATTTCTTAGGGGGATAATTTTTTTGGAAAGCCAATGTTACCATCTGTATTTGTGAGATAGTCCATTTGGACATCTTCAACCAATTTTGATAGTATATGAATTGCATCTGTAGCAGTGCATTTGTGATTATGCGTTCTGTTATCAGCAAAATACAAGTCCACCTGCCTAGTATATGCTGAGCTCAAAGCTTTTTTCAGAGGCACTTGACAAGTCAGTCCTAGAAGCATCTCGTTATAAAACACCACACAATTGCAAAGTAATCAACCAACAGTGCTCAGCTCTAACATATAAATTAACGCTATTTTGCAGAACCAGAAGAATAAGATTTAAAGTTTGCACATGCACACACACAAATGCACAGTACATACGTGCAAGGTTTAAAGGTTCTGCATCAATGTTTTTCTATGACAACTGTCAACTAAGACAGTGAGTTTCCTATAGAAAATTGAAAAACCTTATGCTTTTTTATTTTTCAATAATAACATCTTTAATATATTAAATGCTGAAATAGTATATACAATAAAGAAATATTGCAATAATTTATTGCAGAAACTCATAGATTAGCTAATAAGTGAACCATGAGAAAAAAGGCTACTGGGATAGTAGTAATTTGTCATGAACAGAAGTAAAAGAAATGTATGTTTTATGTAACATAACTTGTTATTAAATATACAAAAAAGCTTATGTTGTCTTTTTTTTTGTATAATACCATGAAATTTTTTCACTTTTTTTCAGTCTAGATTTTTAGTATACACCTATGAAATTTGACAAAATACAGGTAATTGTGATATCAGAATTATTATTTTACGCCCTCTGAAAATTCAAAGAAAACAACTAGCTATAATATTAGTTGTGTACTATCTTATTTTACCACAATTCTTTGTTACTGTTAGTTACTCCTTTTGTACAGACAATAGAAACAAATACTGTACTGAATGCTGAGTTAATTAAAACTAAAACAAGAAAACAAACCAAGAACCCTTATAAAAGCAAATCTGAAAGAGTATGTGTTCACAAGCTAGTAAATTGAACAATATTAAAGGAGCTAGTTCTCATTTCTGTATCATAGAATCACAGAATGGTAGGAGTTGGAAGGGACCTCTAAAGATTATCTAATCCAACCCACTGCTTCAAGCAGGTTCACCTAGATCAGGTCACACAGGAACATGTCCAGGCAGGTTTTGAAAGCCTCCAGACCAGGAGATTCCACAGCCTCCCTGGGCAGCCTGTTCCAGTACTCTGTCACCCTCACAGTAAAGAAGTTTTTGTATCTATATCTGTGACAGCAAATGAACATATAACATATAACTGAAAGTATCTATCATATTAAATTTCACCTCGGCTAATGATAACTTGGTTTATTCTGACTTTTGCGCACACATTTTGGAGCAACATTCTTCAGCCTAAGTCAATGCAATTGTTTGGGTTTTGCATCAGTTGTCAGTTGATTCCCCTTTGGCCTGCTTTGAATGATTATTATTTAGCTGATTACAAATTTTCACTTGCCTTTTTTATAAATGTTTGTTTTCCTTTTCTTTTTCTTCTTTAGATGCTTTTGTTTAAATTATGGTTTCAAAGTTTTGTAGCATTTCAAATTCTGCATATGAAAACATTGCCTTCAGTCCCTTTAGGCTTTCTCCTACAAACAATGAGCAGTAGTAGTTACTGTGTGTGATTATATCTGATCTTTCTCATTGCTAAGAAAGGACTATGTGGCCCTAGATATTTTTAATTGCCAAGTACAAAGTACCCTGTTAAACTGTATATTCATAATATTTCTCCTTCCCATAGCTATTCTTTGACTCTTCCAAAAGTCCATACAGAACCTAGTTTTACTGAATATTTCTGTTTTCACAAGCCTCTAATCTTTTAACAATCACTTTTAAAGTTACCTTCTGGCTTCCTATTTCATCATTTTTGTCTCTTAGTGTTTGATTCCTAAATCATATAGATATCTTTTATTTCTTTTTATCTGAATAGATATCTGATCAAGACAGCTTAATGTTATTGATGTTCCTTATCTCTTTTCTGTAAATTCTGGTAGATTTCCAAGGAGATGTGCTCTTTCTCTTCACTTTGATATTCATCTATTCTGTTTGCACTTAAATGCTGCTTCTTTTTTCTTTTATACTTAATATTTGTTGGTGATTTTAGCTTGCATTTTAATCTTAAGAGGACAACCAATTTGTTGAGGTACATGCTATAGCTGTAGTACTTGTTAAAGATTTAATGTAACATTTCTCACAAAAACAAGTAAAAGGAGAAGTAAAATTACATGGCAGAAGTCAGTAACTATTCAGCACTGAGTCAGCAACCACTTTAGAGTAGGCAATTAAGAGCAGAACTTTTGGCAGCAAGTGGCTATATGAGCAGACTACCATTAACTGTTGGCAACAACACAGTTTCACTAGTCAAGAGGAGTGAGTATAAACATCTGCATCTAGTAATTATAGTGTATTCTCACTTCAGGGCCTTAGAAGGAAATACAATGTTCCTCCAGAAAATATAAATTGCTGCCAGCTGTCACATGGTAGATGAGTATGAGTGTGTCAACATTTAAAATAACTATCATTTACAGATATCTTTGCACACTAACGCCAAGCTTATCAGATTAGATTAGTGTTAGAAGGAATGTTCCAGAAATCTATCAGATTTACCTAACATCCAAAGACAGAAGCATATTTACCTCATATTTCATGTAGGAAATTTATTTAGGTGAAGACGGCATTTGTACAAAATTCAGATGGATACATTTTATGGACTCTAGTCTTTGTGAATTAAGAGAGTTGGCAGGAAATGGGTTTGGAAGAAAGGGTCAGGATCCGCTGATACTATTCACAATGCGCATATATTATCAACTAGATTTCACTTATGACTTACACCAAGATTATGGAGGTCTGACTCTTCAGAGCAGACCTTCAGGTAGCCACTTTTGCGTATTCTTGACATGCAGGCCCAGCTGGACCACCAAAAAGTTATGGTAACAGCTGGTGCTGAATAAATTTTACATGCAGCAGTCTTTGATTTGGTGCTTATTTCAGGCTTTCAAAACTTAATCCAACCTTTTTTTCCTGCTCTTTCCCAAGCACTTCTTCCTTTCATTAAATAACAGGTATGCTACTGAGGAAAACACAGGAGCTGGGGATAAGATGGAAACTTAAACATAGTCAATGAGCTAACATGACTTGCTATTGCTGCTGGACTGTTTTTCCAACAGAGCAGTTTAATTAAAGTACAATAATGCATAAGAGAGAATACTGAATACTGAGTACAGAATACTGAATTCCTAGAATACAGAATAAAGCTACTATCAGGATAGTAAGTAATGAGACACTTAAGAGACAAAAGGAAATGATAAAGGTGTCTGTCTACAATTTTTTATTCATTTCTATATCAAACTAGGAAAAAATGAGGGATTGTCTTAGGGCACTGTCCTTTGCAGATAAACAGGCTTCAGGGATAGTTAGATGAAGCTGTTTCATGCTCTCAGAGAAAGAGGAATGCAGGTCAGCTACAAAAGAAGCAAAGCAATTTATTTGTGGTAAGTAAAATTAAATAATAAAATTAAATACAAAACCAATTTTTTAATTTATGCTCACACATGAGTTTGTTCCTTCCATATTTGCCAATAAGACTTTATAAGAAGATGCATAGAATTTTTTCCCTTTATGATGATTCAATTAATCTGTTTCCCTGGTTTATATTCAAATTAACTCTTTGAGAGGATAACATTCTAATTAAGTAGTCTATATGAAGGCTTTGTTTATTCCTTTATAGATATATACATTTCTTAAGCAAACTTTGTAGCCTTAGCTTTGCAATCACTATTGCTTCTCAGACCACCAAAAAAGTAAAAATAAGTACCAGACTTTGTCAACCAAAATGTCCAAACAGCCCTTATCTCTTCAGTTTATTGAAAAATATTTATTTTCTTAATCTTTCCCATCATTATTATAACATATGCCCAAAGACACAGAATCATTTAGATCCTTCACCTTGGCTGTTACCCATAAGTACTCAAACCTATCACCATCCTCAAGCTCTAGAGAGTTTGTAGCCGTTCGTTGCAGCACTTCAGTTGTGGAAGTCATCCCATCATGATGACAACTATGTCACAGTTTTCTTGCAGCACAATGGTTTACAGCTCTTCCTATTTTTTACCCATACTAAATGCATTGGTGTAAGATGCTATTAATTCCATGATCATATTTAGGGGTAGAAGCCGTAATTCCTATGTAAATGTTTTCAGGTGGTTCTGTGGTTCCTAACGTATCAATAACCTTTGAAGCTTTTCTGGCTTACTGATTTCTACGCTCAGCTTCTACTGACATGGCAGACTGATTGACCTCAACAGTACATCATCCCTCAAACACTGGGGTGCCACCTTCTGCTTCCTTCATAAAGAGTCTTCTATGACAGACCCATCTTTTTTTTCTTTATGGTACTGGTTTTGATGCAGGACACTGGCTGATTTATACCTTAGTGACACTGCCAAGCTAGAGGAACCATTGTCCTCATTGTTTGGTTTTGCTTTCTGACCCTTGTAACTATTATGCAAGGGCACTTGGGACAGTCACAGAGGAGGAGCACCTGCTGCACTGGGCAGGAACTTGTCGACATTTGTCCCTCTTCCTTAAGTCACCATGTTCAGCCAGACTGTGAGAGGATAGAGAATCCTCTGTACCAAGGATTCTGTTGGGCCTGCCCCAGTGAAAGTAGGATGCAATACCAGTAGTCTGTTTTTCTCTTGTACTCCCTAGTACTCCTCAATCTACACAGCTTGTCCTGTAGCTCTGTTACTAAGCAGAGTAGTTCCCTTCCCTGGGCACACCTCCCATAGTGTGCTCACTGCTGCCCCCCAGCACTGGCGCAGAATGGGGCACAATCTGCAGCCTGGCACCTTTTTGGCAGCATCTTCTCATCTAGGAAGTTGCATCAGGCATGGTGGGTGAAGAGCATAGACAGATCATGTTGTTCTGTTGAGTGGATACCACTTTTTTCTGATCCAGCTGATAGAGCTTCACCACCTTTCCTGCACTCAGTGCAAATTGCCATGCAAATTGTTATGCTATGTGCTTGCTACTGAGCCACATGCTGTTTGTCCTCCCTATTCACGGTGTTCCTGGTTGTTAACATTCCCCAGAGGCTTCTTTAATACTTGTGTGAAATGTTGGCTGCTGTTGCTTCTGGGTCTGCACAGGCTTCATCAGACAATGTCATGTGAGCTGTGGGCTCCAGGCACCTGCCTTGGCACCCCCTGAGGTTCCCTGGTTCAGGAAGCCTATCTGTGCACTATGCCGGTGCACTCCACTGCAGATCACGCTGGCACTGGATCTGCTCACCTCAGTGACTGAATGCTAGTTTTGGTTACACAGAAATCACAGTTTATTTAAGCTTTTTTTTTTTTTTTTTTTAATTCTATCCTTATTTCCAGAAATATTATCTGAACAGATGATTGGGCAGGATTTAGTTATGACTTCCACTGTCCTAGAATCACAATAGCTAAGAATCATCTGTAACCATTGACTCTATTCAGATTATATGTATTGCACACTTGTGACATCCTCAAGAAACCTTTGAGAATCCCATTTGTTTCTCACCTTGTTGGAAGATGTGAATGATTATAGTACTTACTGAACATTTTATGTGATAGAAAAAAATCTAATTAGTCTTCTTTTTTAATTAATCATGTAGATAGCTTATTATTGGTCTATAGTTGTGTTTTGTTGCCTTTCCTACTGAGATCCTTAGAGATTTTCCTCTCTTCATGTTTCTAAAATAATAATAAGCCTCAGGGATTCGAAGTTACTCCGTAGCTTCCTGAATTGGTTCACAGTCCTACTAATATTGTATCACTGCATTTCATATTAGGATTTTTTGTTGTTTTCTGGACAAGGTCATACACATCACAAAGACAGAGAGCTAAAACACTGAGGAATAAGAAAATGTAATCTTTCACACAGAATTGATGGTAAAATCTAACAAATTACACTACAAGTAAATTATTCCAGTGGCAATTTTCCTTGATCACACAAAGAAAAGCAATAGACACGATTTTTCATATTAAAAGCTATAGCTTCTGTTTTAAAAAATGTACCTTATGTTTAGAATTTTAAAATACAGGAACAAATGAACACTCATGTATTCATTTTAATTCCTTGGCAGACTTGATTGACAGGCTATAGCTATGTTTGTTGTTAAGAAACATATAATAAGATTGTAGGTTATTATTTACAGTTTTTACTGCTAATCTTTCATTAAAATCTTTGGGGTTTTTATCCTGTGAACTCTGATTATAAGCATCACATATTTGAAATTCTGTACATGACTAAAATATATTAATATGAATGGCTTTATTAAAAATTAAAGAAAAAATGTGAAGTTCATGGCCAAGTTAAAATCTATATCAGCTTCACTATTGACTTTAAAAGACCTTAGACTTTACCCAAGATATGAAAGACATATGGACCTCTGCCCTGTGATATCTGCCTTGTGTATAGGAGTCAGTCTGGGGGAACAGTTGTTATATAGGATTTGTTTTTCTCGTTGAATTTTGTGTCCAGTCAATAACTAAATTTTTCATTGTTTTGCTGCTGCTTCTACTCTAAATTTTTGTACATGCTAGTAGTACAAAATTACCAAATAACATTCCTGTGTTTTCCTTTCAATTTTAGTTATTAGTAGCATGTAACATGAGTAAAATCTGAGCCATGACACACTTAATGTCGAAATAAATTCTAAAACTGAGCAGAATTCAGTGAGATAGCTAGATGCATTTCCAGATCAGAAGCCACTGGAAAACCTCAGCAATTGTCAAGGAAGTTCTATGTGCCATAGAAATTCATCAGCTTTTCCAGATTTGTGGAGAAGGATCATATTGCTTCAACTGTGCAGAGATAACAAGCAGGATAGGCATGTAGTGTCAACCTAATCAAATTGCCTTTGTTGAATTGTCAGATTCTTAACATTACTTAAAGTAATTTTTAGTAGTTTAATGTCTGTAAGCCATTCTATTCAAGACATGTTTTCTGCTTTCTTATGAACATAAAACTTGAATTAATTCTGGTCATTTCATTTTACATTATAGTTCAACCAAGGCTAACTTTAATTAGAAATGTCATCCATACAATGCACAAGATCAGATACATTTTAATTCTCAGAGTTAAAATTGTGAAGTGGATCTACCTTTTGTGACTTTTACTAGAGTGGAAAATAGGACGAGTTTATCTTAAAAACGTAATTTCCTCTTACTATGTTTCACTTAGTTACTATGGCTGTACTACAAACATCTAACTCTTCTGAAACAAAAGATGTCTTGGTCTTAAATTTTCATTTCAATGTACTCTTAAAGGGCTAGGAGAGGACAAAAATAGCAGAGCTGGCTTTATATAAGGATAATAATACAAAAAATATATTTGTAATGAATATGTCTTTTAGAATTAAAAAATACTCTGCAACTAAACAATGGCAGTTAAAATGAAGGAAATGTATCACTCATGCAGTGTATATTTGTTAAATACACCCTGACATACTTCTTTTCTTTGCAATTTTTTTATCATCAGACTCATTACAGTAGATAGAGTTTGCTGTAGCAAAACTGTATCATAGTGCACACAGGCAGAGCCATTCTGCACCTACAAAAAAGGTACCCATGCTGTCAGAGTATAGCTAGATCAGTTTTTTATATATACAAAAACACCTTTTTTCATGGAATTACTGAGTCTTCGTGCAGAATGTTGGTTTGAGTTTAGCTCACTTATTTTCAAGATAGATAAATTTGATATGGAAGAGGCACAGAGAATGATTAGAGGAATGTAGAATCTATTTTTATGAGAAATGATTGAAAATGCTTGACTTGTTTAGACTAGCACACTGCAATCTTGTGAAGGATATTATTTTGCTCTATAAATATATGGGAGAAGAGTTGAACATAGAACAAAGGAAAATAGTTTTGGTATTGACAGGTGTTTTAGCTACAAAAGCAAATCAGTGTAAAATTGTGCTTGAGATGGAATTCAGAAGTGTTACACTTCATGGTTTTCTTTTATAAGGTCAGTGCTTGATAAATTAAGTGATCAGTTCAACCTTATGACTTTCAGACTTTTATTAAAAACTAAAAGTATAGGAATATCTTTTCCTTAGTTTTTTACTTCTATTACCACCATTCATGGCCAATGTCTTCTAAACAACCTTCTGCCCCATTTCCTGCTCATCCTGAGCCATATCCCTTTCTTTTTTTTTTTTTTCTTTTTTTAATCTCTTCTCTACGCTGTTTATATTGAATGACCACTACAAGTTTTGGTCCTTGTCAGTCTCCATCCAATCATCAGTACTTCCTATCGATTCTCCAGTATCTTTCTCCCCTCTCCTCCTACCCATTTCCTGTTTCTGGATTCTCTGTCTCCTGTTTCCTTGCATTACCCGGCTTGTGTCATAGGTCTCTTCACATTCCCACTGTTTAAATTCCAGCTTTCTGTATTACAAAGTTTCTCTTTAGTCCTTTTTTCCTCCTAATTCCTTCGCAAGTAGTCACCAGATATGGATGAGGGATCACTACTGATACCTCAAGAGATAATGTCTTTCTGCTTTGCAATGTACTGAATGCCATCACCAGAAAAAAAACAAAGCAAAGCAAATCACAGCCACATTTTTCCATCCTGAAACATCTTGTTCAGAAGAATTATCTAGATTATTTATGTGGAAAACATAAAAAGATTTGAACACGTTTGAAGTTCTCTGTATTTTTTGATGCTTATAGTTTGGGTAGCACTAAAGCAGAGTTTGACTGATATGAACAAAATGACTCTTTATGCCAGAGCTAAACATTTCTCCAATCTCTCATCATTACTTAAAGAATACAAGTCATTACACCTTCAGAGAGCAATGAAACTTCTCACTCCCAACCTTTTCAAACACTGCTAAAGCAGTCTGTTCCAGAAACAGACAGTTTAAAAAAAAAAATCAAAACTTTTGTTAAATTACCCTTGGACCAGACACTAAAACTTGAAAATATGTCTGAGTACGTGCAATCTGGCAAATGTCTTGGTGTTTCTAGTGAAGAACATGAGATCATTAAAGGACAGGAAGTTTCAGGCATCTAAATTACAAACCTCATTACCAGCAACTTATAGAGCAACAACAATTATGACAGCACTATCACATATGGCCTGCTTAGTGTGATGAATATATTTTACATAGCTCTCAAAACTGTAAATATAAAATGTCAGCAGTGCTCATGCATTTTGGGTGATGTTTTTGTGTTTTTTTTTTCTAGTGGGTGTTGCTGAATGATACGTCAACAATTTATATGCAGGTTTCCTTTCAGCACTTGTAGGAAGGGAAACTGTTAAAGTATATCAAGCATTAACAAAAGACAATGTCTTGAATGAGTACAGTCTAGATGGACACGAAACTCATGAACAATATGGGACTAAAATATTAGTCACAGTATCTAACGGTACTTCCATTTACTAAGTTTTATAGTCAAGGAAAATCTTAATTTACTCAACATTTTAGTGGAAGTAAATAAGGTAAATCAATAATCAACATTTTTTGAGGGAATGCTAACATTATTTCTGTATAAATTCACTCCAATAATTGGGCAAAGTCACATGTACTTTACTTTTATAGTTACACTATATAAGCTACAAAAAATATCAGAAGTTCTTTAAGTGAGAGATACTCTAATCATTCTAACAGATAAAAAACTCTGACTTAAAATGAAAGTTCTACTCTTGACCTCATCAAGAAGATGCAAGTCACATTGATTATGTGGAAACTTATAGGAAGCAACAGTAATTACACTGATTTCCATACCTAGATTAACATAATTGATTTTAAATACTAACACTTTAAAATTCCAAGCAAGTTTTTGGCTATAATTGTAATGAGTGTAGGTTACAGGAAAAGACAACTGTTCAACTTCCCTAGTGATCTGGTTTAGTTAGGATGTAATTTTAATTTTACACCTAATTACTATTTAAAGTATATATCGCTCAAGTGTCATTATATATCTCTGTTTTTCTGAGAAGTCATGAGATTTTATACAATTGGAAAGACTACTTAAGTCTTTTGTTAACTAACTTCTTGAAATACAATAGTTTATGTTTACAAGGAGCGCATGTTACATTTTAATGTATTGTTTGAGTGACTGAGAGATTTTGAAAGGAAATGTTAGGAATCTATGATGCTGCTGTTTGGAGTTTCCTCACCTGACTTCAAACATCTAAATCTGATCTAGCTGCCCTCAGCTTTTTTGGTACTTAGTACAGGAGGTAAAGTGAATTAGAGATCTCATCTCATTTGGCAGAAAATATCTGCCAAATTCTTCATGTGTGCCCATCTTTCTCCATCAGAGGAGCCTCATGTTTGCCCTTCACTGTGGATGTTTGCTTAGCAAATAAACAATGAGAAAAAATTTGGAGGTTTTTACATCTTTTCAACTGAGAAACAAATAATTTTGCTTACATAAAACTATACACACATATATTTGCAATTATTTAGGGGAATTTAAAAATATTTTTTATTAAGATGTTGGCTATGACAGTAGGTTCAATGAAAAATCTCTCAATTACTATCAAAAAGATAGTTTAAATTCTCAACAGTTATGACAGGAAAATGTCAGTTGTTATTACAATAGTATAAAATATAAGAATACTTACAAAAATATCCTCATCATGGCAACAGATTACATAAACTAGAAGTATTACATTTTGATGGAAACATTTCAGAGATTGTCTGATATTTAAAATCATTATTAAGTAGAATATGTATATCAGGAAACTCCAGGTTAAAAAAAATGAAAATTGGTCTCTAAACTTGTTTGCTCAATCCCTCATTAAATTTGCACAAAACAGATTAGTTATTTATTCAGCCACCCTCATCTTTATTCATCAATGTAGATATCTTTATTATTATTAAAAATTCTGTGACCTATTAAAAAGTACTTACAATGTAATGAATATTTACAGCTATCTACAAACATAGAGATGTATAGACTCTTACGTATCCACAGAGGAATTCACTGCAGTTCGTCATCTCTCCATGCATATTGTGCTCACCATTTCAGTATTTTTCTGTTTTCTCTAAGTTTGCAAAATATCTTATTTAATTTAATTATATCAAAATAGTTTAAGAAATACTTAAAATATTTTAAGAAAATAAGATAACTACTTTCATAGTTGAAAAAGATGAATTCTTTTCCCTCTCTGCTAACAAAGCCTGGGACCATGTTTTTAAAGGTGTCTATACAACCATTAAGAAAATGAGACGCAAGGAAAGGTATGGGATGAACTGCTTTGTAGAAATTATTAATGAGGTTTATTTTTGGCTTAGTTTTACAAAAATTTACTACTGTGTTATGTTAATGTAAGACACTTTTTGTACTCCCATAATATTCTAAAAAGCCCTTAATACTGAATCCTTTACCTGCTTTTGGAGAAGCACAAGCATCTCATAGTGTACTAGGTCACAGCAGAATGTAATAGAAATCAGTATCTACTGGTCAGAAAGTATTGCTGCCACCAAGGGCTTATTTAAGGATGCAAAAGGCAAAAAATATGTCAATGGTTTAAATAGTATTAATAGTGAAGTAGAAACCAAATATAACTCTCAACATCACCAAAAAACACAAAAAAAAAACCACAAAAAAAAACCCAACCAGAAAGTGCTCAAAGGAAAAAAAGTATTGAAAAGTAACTTTTTCTCATATTAACACTCACAGATCTTTATGGAAAGTTATATTCAAGGTAGACATTGTATGGACAGAATGAGGCCAAGGTCTACGACTCTTCTTCGTTGTGATTTACTTTGCATGTCTGATGCAAGATGATCCACTGAGATAAGTCTTATTTCTGGCCACTTACATAAGATTTGTTCATGAGGAGTCAGAGAGTCACCTGAGGCCCATTCGTATCTCAGTCATATGAACTATAGAGACAGACAGCAAGAGCCTCTTGGCAAATGCAGCTGCACTGTACACAATAGCATCAGCAGCATTCAGTTAAGTACAGGTATACTCAAGTCTTTAGTGTCTCAGTATTTTGCAAGGTAGTTTATTACTCTTCCAAAAAGAAGACATTACCACTTGAAGTGTATCTTTATAATATTTTCATCTTCATTTGAAAAGAATAAAAGACATTTATATCCAGAGGATTTAATATTTTTTCTTGATGTGCTGTAATTGAATCATACTGTCTTTAGAGTGAAGAATTTGTGACAAAGTGTCTTTCCTAGAAAAAGATTGTGCCACATATCTAAGTCTTCATTCCATCTCCTTGCTTTAGTTATAGTATTTCTAAAAAATTAGCTGTCACAGTTAGCTTGTTTATTTTTCTAGAAATCTTAATTTTTAAGCATGTATTCTAATTGAATATATTCATTTTAAATACCATCCACAGAAAACTTAATAGTTTGATTCTTAAAAATTAGAAATATTTAACTGTGATAAGACAGTCACTTTATACCATGGAAAATAGCTCTGGCGTGCTTGAAAACCATTTTGCATTTTAGTATCAAAAGTCCATCACAAAGAAAATCAGAACTCAATTCCATACTTGATGCAGTAGACAGGAATTTTGCCATAGGCTTTAGTATTATAGAAAAGATTCCTAGTTATTAGTTTTTTAACATTATTAAAATTATGATATAAATTTTATCTATTTCTGAAAGCTATTTTAAAATAGTTTTAAAATATTCATTGCCAAATGCATGCTATTTTAATAGTATGTGTTTCAGCAAAAATCAGCTCTCCATAAAATTTCCAAGGTTGACTTCATCTTTTAAACAATCAGCTGATGCAGGTAAGGCTGAACTATTGAATGCCTTCTTTGCTTCAGTCTTGACAGTCAACGCCAGTCCTTGGGAAGTCAAGTCCAGTAAGGATAGTAGGATGATATGGATGACAGAGGGCTTTCCCTAGGCAGATAAGGAAGAAGTTAAAGACTTCTGTCATGGTTTAGGCCCATTAGGGAACAAAAGACAACGATTAGCCTCAAGTACCAAAGACTTGAGGATTGCCAAAGAGCAGGGACAGTTTAATTGCCTCTTAAGGTCCAGG
>WBNH01005890.1:0-197747 GCA_013401255.1 Urocolius indicus
TATATATATTATATATATATGTGCTGCCATCTAACCTTTTACAGATAACACAATACATCAATAGACTTGACATTACATTTACCATTTTTAGCATCTGTGCCTTGGTACTTCTAACTATGAATTTCTAACAAAATGAAAGAATGTAAGGACCTGAAGTAAAAATCTTAATAAATATAGCAAGATATGAACATTTCGGTGAATTTAGTTCAATCCTGTAAGTACCAATCATTTATACTCCTTATATGTAAAATTATACCATTTATAAATAGATACAGGATCAAATTAAAAACACTCCTACAAACTCTTAAGAAAGAAAAGATTCCACAGCTGATAACTACTTTCTATAAACCACAGCCACACTTCTGTCAGAGCCTCTTTGGATTAAGTATATTTTAATTCCAGAGAAAGACCAGGTGGGTGTTTTTAATTTTGGGTTTTTTTTACCTCAGTATAAATAAAATTCTGACAAGTCACTTCCACTGTTAGACTGCATTGGAAGATGAGTGACTACTTCCTTTTTAGCCCAGGATTCACTGGCTAGTGAAAAGCTTATGGTGTTTGGAAAATTTATCTTACTTGTGACATTTATCTAGACAGAAAACAATGGAAGATAATGTATAATAATGAAATCCATTAAAGAATTTGTGTAGCATAATAGATTCCTTTAATCAATAAAATATTTAAAATAAAAATGCATGAAATTTTGTACGAGAACAGTAAAACAGTTTTGTTGTGAGCTCTAAAGATCCAGCATTTTGCATAAATGAAGTTTTTCTAAACCAACTTTCCTTATTCTAAGTGTAATAAAGCTAATGAATGGAGTTGGAATATATAATATACATTGTCATTCCTGAAGTATGTGTGTTCCACTAAATTTTATTTTCATGATAAAGAATATATTATGGGTTCTTTTTCATATCTGGCAAGTAAAATTGTGGAAATAATTTTGTAAAAGTTTAGGAATTTGTATGTCTTGAATGTTAAAATATATTTATGCAATACTTATTCCTTTACACTAGGGGATACACAAATTTTGCCTCTTTGTAATTAACAAAAACTTACCTAAATTTCTTCAAAATATAAGATATTGAATTTACTGAGGATAATAAAATCTTCCTTAAACTATATTTCTGCAGATTTCTTTCTCTAGGTAAAGCTAAATTATTTTCCTTTTTCCTGTTTTTTTTTTTTAAATGTACCAATACTGTGACTCTTTTTAGAGAAATAGATAATTAGAAGTAATTAAAGTCCGTCTGTCCTCTGAACAGTATTTACTTCCTCACTAGACCAAACAATAATAAAAATTAGAACTCAATATCTAAAATAAAACTTGAGAAAGCTTTCAGAGCTATTTCTTCAGATTATAGTACTGTAAATCTTGTCATCCAATGCTACATTCTCCTCCATAATGCTGTTAAGTAGGAATAATTGTACTAAAAGTCTGCTTGCAAATTCCACAGGGCATTAGCCAGAGCATATGGTTTTGAGTCTGGATAGAATATTCCCTCCTTTCAAACAAAAGTGCTATATGGTACACATTTAGAAGGTATATTATTGCCTGCAGTATAAAACATATATTTTGTTTATAGCCAAATATTGCATAAAGGACCTCTTAATAATATATTTTTTATTATTCCATAAGAGTAGTAATTTCACAGTCTAATAAAACAGTAATGGTATTCCACACATATGTATTACCCAGCGATGTTGAACATGTCCTTTTCCTGGCATCAGCTGAAATTAATTTGAATCTCTCATTAACAAGAACACTAACATAAACCAAAACCATAATGTTAAAAATTGTTTTTTCAGCAAATAAATAGGATCTCTTGCCCAGTGGTGATTAATGCTCACAGATTTTTTTTTTTTCTGCATTGAAATTAATAACTTAGCACTTGTCTGGAACTTCTTGATTATGTTTTTTCACACCCAAACTACAACAAAAAACAATTAATACTGTTTTTAATCAGAGACACATTTTATCTGTTTTTCTATTCTTCAAATTTCAGTAACACATATATTGAAAAGGAATGCGGATGTTTATTGAAATAAGAAATTGTGTTGCTTTAAGTCATCTAAATTATTTGTGTATTACCAGCTAAAGTAGGTCATAGGACAATGTTTCGTTGCCCTGAGTGAACAAGGCAACAAAAGGCATAAATCACTGGTTCTGCACTGTGATCCATGGGCTGTGGGTGATCTCCGAGGTCACTGTCAGTGGTCCAGTTCAGGCTCATGAATCTGTAAAGCACATCAGAGCACAGCAATTTCCCTGTTTTCAGCCAGATCAGTTAAATGTTATGCAAGCTGTTATGTGAGAAACTCTGAAGGTCAGCAATGTTTTGGAAGTCAATGAGCTAGATAACAGCTGTGAAAAAAATAGTTAAAATTTTACTAGGAAAGGTTTGGAGTGCTGTAGCACGATCCGAGATAGTAAATCCTTCAATCAATTTGTGTCAGGTTACAGCTGCAGTAATAACAACACTTGACCTAGCTAGCAATCTGGGTTAGGCTGTGACATCATATTATCGTTGGCTTGTACTTCATAATTTAAAATAATTGGAACTTAACGTTTCTCTGTTCTATATAATGTATTAAAAATATGTAAACACTTCTGTATCTTTACAATTCTTTTCATCACAGTTTATATTCACAAACCAGTTCTTTTAAAGCTAACTTGTCATCTGTTGGGTAGATCTATTCTAATTTTCCTTGAGAGGATACAGAAGGAAAGATCAGAAAAGTATGTTGTGAACTCTTGCATCATAGTTGAGGAGAAAGCGTGCTAACATTTTAACAAAGATTATCTCTTGTCCAGAGAGTAATTAGATGCTGGATAGCAGTCAGCAGAAACAATGGACTTAATTGTTTTTTCACCCACTGAAGATCAAGATGACCATACTGAAGTTAATTCATTGGAATGGTAGAAAAGCATGGAGAAAAAGGCTTGCAAATGCATTTTTTTTCTTCAAAATTTCCAGTGTTGCATTATAACTTGGGCACAGACATCAATAACAGCAACATGAAAAAAAGCTACCGATGTTAAGCCATATCTCTAGGAGTTTGATTCATCTGATTTACATCTATTTTACTAATGCAACTCAGTGGAAAAAGACAGAAACAGCTAGGCCAAATTCATTCCATCATAAAGTAGAGATAAAATCCAAAACAAGACCGGCAAACCCTGTCTTAGATGTTCTGGTTTTAGACTGTTAATAAGTGGTGAGGTTAATATTACTAATTCAGGTATAGAAGTGCCTAAATGTTGGCAGCACTTACACTTCACCATCAGTTGAACGTCTACAGTCACCAACATACTCTTTTTTAGGAGGCAACAACACTTTCTGATGATTTTTCTGTATATGAAGGAAATAATCCTGCCTTCCTTCTCTTCTTTAGTGTGCAGTGTGTGCCCAAGGAAGAGGTAACAAAAGCATCAAGGATAATATCTTTCTTCAAAACTGATAATGGAAAAGCTATTCTTTTTTACTGAACACAGTTTCTAAGTAAATAATGTTGCCAAATCAACTGACAACATTCTAAATCCTTAATACTTTTTTATAAGGATTTTGCTTTACTGATATGCTTTACTGGTAATTCAATTCTAATTCTCATAGGAGAACAACTATCATTCATAGGAAGATGTTTTGGGCTGAAAGGGGTAGTCTCCTGCCATGCTTCTCTACAAATAGTGAAGGATTTTTAAATTCATCACAAGGCAGCAGTGAATACTTTGTTCCCTGTTGATTTCCCACATTTTTTGTAATTGCTACATGACTTATCTGATGTATCCTCTGCCATACTGAGGGCACAGAGGAAGTGTGTTAATAAATAACTTTGCTGCACCTATTTCTGATGTACAAAATTGGCTTATTACAAAACAGAAGGAAAAATATGAACTAAGAATCAAGAAGTCTCATTTTTAAAGTCACAAGTTTTCTAATTCTGGAACCTACTTATACTAATGTGAGTAGCTAACCTTAAAATGTACGTGCTGAAATGTAAATGCTCTAAAATCCTAAAGTAATAGTTGTTAAGATACATGTTTGAAATACCATACAAATTTTAATTCAAAGTGCTATGCTCTAAAATGAAATGTAAATGCTCTAAAATCCTAAAGTAATAGTTGTTAAGATACATGTTTGAAATACCATACAAATTTTAATTCAAAGTGTTTGTGGTTTATAAGCTAGCTTTACCTTAGCCCTGCAGAGTAAAATCCTAAATTCAATTAACTTGATCAACCAAGCTCAAACCACAGAAGTTAGTTTGGACAGATGTGTTACTTAACTACATTCTGATTTACTGTATTAGCTTAATATACTGTATGAACAGTCTCAAGCTACTTTTTAATTAAAAGGAAAAATATGCAGACATGAAATTGGTTGTGTAGATCAGATCTGTTTAATTTAACTTCATGGCTTTGTCACATCATTTTCCTTCTTTGAAGCATCCTGGCTATGTGTAGTTTTCCTTCTATAACAGGATTGATTCATAATAATAGAGTGCGGGAGATGGTTTTTGGACTGTTTCTTCCCTCAGTTCTGTCTGTCTTCACATCATCACATTTCCAGGAAGAAGAATTGCCTGAAAAATGACTCTTAGTAAGCCCTGCTTAGTGCTTTTTCAGTGTAAAACTTAAAAGTGACATTATGGTATCAGGCAGCTGCTCTTTTTTTTTTTTTTTTCCTCCCAGCCAGATGCAAGGGCAATGATATGAAACTGAAAGAAACCACAGCTCAATCGTCTGCCTTCCACTTAATTTTTCATACAAATTTAAGGTCAGGTTGTGGCCTGGTAACCAGTGAGGTGTATGTAACATTAGAACAGTAACTCTCTGAAACTGATTATGAAGAGAAACCAGGAAGAATGGACAGGAGTCTGCTCTTGGTTAAACAAAACTATATCAGCTCTATTACTGTATGGAGAAATGGACTTCTTCAGATTTCTACACGGTTAAGTGCAGAATCCATCAGTGAACAACGACACACTTAAAAACAAAAAAAAAAAAGAGAAAAATATCTTTCATGTACATGTATATGAATTTATATAATTTATATCTATGTATGTGTTTATAAAAGACATCTAAACGTACTGAACCATGCCAATATGACATATGCTGACACATATGTCTGAGTAAATAATAAAACTATTTTTATAACAGAAAACTTATTTACACAAGCAAAAAGAAAAGTGTAGAATATAGCTTAAAGATCTGACATTGTTTTTTACCTTTCTTTGATAAATACAAGGCCTCCCTGTGCTTATTCTTTCTGCAAATATTTACATTTCTCCTATTAAAGAAAATATATATGTCAAGGCAAAATATTCTCGTGTGGCTTTTTTTAGGCACTTCCATATTGATATAAATGTTATTTCAAAAATGTAACAGGATCTTTCTAAATCTACTTTTGTGTCTAGTCTTACTAAAGTAATGCTGAGCCAAAGCTGTGGGAATGTCCAGAGACTGGTGGGGAACCTTCAGCAAAAGCATTAAGATACATGTTGTGGAAACTAATCGTAAATTTTTGATTTATTGATTTTTCTGTAAAGTCTGTAAAAGCAGTGACAAAAGATATTTATAATGGAATTTAAGACACTTCAGCTTTGATAAATTCACAAGAGAACCCAAGGAAGCCTCAAAATTGTCTCTGCTTTCTTTCTTGCCTCCTTCAAAGTTGATCTCCTGAGCTTCCGGCTGTGCAGAGATACATATAGTAACTGTATGTAAGCTATAAATAGTAGCTTAAGCTCCCTAATTCTCAAAGTACGAAAATATATCTAACTTAGGAATCAAGAACCAGGTGTTTAATCTCAGAGATCACAACTGCTCTCTTGTCTCTGGCCTGAGCTGTAAAGGGCAATGATGGTTCTTGATTTCCATGTATCTCAGCTCTGCAATCCTGCATCTGAAGGCTGCAAGAAAGTTGTTCCCAGAATATTTTTGTGATTCTTTTCAGATATTGCCATATACAAAACCTCATACAAAGTCTAAGCGTACTGTTAATAACAAAAGTCTGACGAAAAATATCTGGCTGCTAGTCAATGGTGAATAACTAGAAGTCTGGCATGTTTTTTGCCAATGCCACTCTAAAAAGATCTGACAGACCACCAGGTGCCAGCAGAGGATGGAAAGGACATACAGGTAGAGGTAGCTGGGTGAAAAGAGCACGTGCCAGTGTGAAGCAAAAGACAGTAAAATTTATTTCCTTAAAAACCCAAAAAAAATCCAAAACAAAACAACAAAAAAATCCAAACAATCTATTTAGTTTTTATACTTGTAGCAGACAGGCCAAAAATTCTATAATTGTGTTTTTGCTGAATGATAGTCCTATCTTCCATCTGGTAAAACCACCCTTGCAAATAGTAATCGATTTGATATTTTTTGACTGCAGAGAAACAAGAAGGGTCTTGTTATTCTTTACTTAAATCTGAAGATTACATCATTTAAACTTCAGTATTAGTAAAAACTGTTTAACAATAATTAATATCTGACTCTTAAACCACCAATGGAAGGAGATTGAATCCCTTTTAAAAATGACAAATGAGTAGAAAATGAAGAAATACACAGATTACAGGAGGCATTTTAGATTTGTGTCAAATCAGACAGCTCATGAAAGTCTCTTGGTTAAGACAGAGAAGATCCAAACAGAAGGGCATCAAATGTCTTTTGCACTCTTTTATTGGCCATATACTGAGTAAAGTTTATTTTACAGTGTTGCCTTGTCAGTGGAACACTAAAAGGTCAGAGAAGAAGAACACCTTAATAATAGGCAAGTGTACTGTGTAATAACCCTGTATTCATTCTTGCCAGTTACAGACAAGGTTCATTGGACAGATCAGTTTTTACAACCAAGCTAATTTCTCTACTTAGTGTTTTGAAGGCAGAAAACTGTCATTGTTAGACAATACTCACTCCTCTGTCAATGGATAAAGTGATGGTGATTCTACTGCAAAAATATTCCCAGCCTCACTTAGCAAAACCTCAACATTGTTGAAATAATTTTTAATTTTCCCATAAATGAGGCTTTCAGTTCTCCTTTTAGGCTTTTAGTACAATGGGAATGTTGTTGACATTAATAAAAGCTGAAGATATCAGTAAAAATAAAAACCCTTACATTGCAGAAATTCAATAAAATAATGCATCACAGATGAACAGAATAACTCAAAAAGAGCAAATCATTTCCTGTTTAGATATAAAAGGAAGATCTAACATTTCCAGCACTTCAGACAGTGCTGTATATACACTGTATAAATATATAGCATATTCAGCTTGTGAAATAAGTGTGTTTTATGTAAAATAAAGTACTGATATTTGTCTCACTAATATTTTCATATAAATTCTTACTGAATTCTTACTGTTGCATATTTTGTTTCAGTTCTGTATGATAACTTTCTTGTTAGTCACTGAATGTTCAGGAATGAAAAGAAATTGCATGTGTTACTTGTAATTTCCCCAATCAAACTCTGAACCCTTTCCTTAACATTTTCAACAATTCTAGCATGTGGTACTTGAGATAATCGTGAATCCGGTATGTTTTCCTGATGGCTAGATTTGCCTGTCACTAGTGTTTCCTTACCAGGAGTATCATATGAATGAAGTGAATTTTCATTGGAAAAAGCATATTGAAAACGTGTGTGTATCTTGCTTTGCTACATCTGTGTAAAGTTTCCCCCTTCCCAATGCAATTGTTTTTACTTTCTTTTAATCTTGCAAAGAAATGTAAAAGTGGAATAACTAACCCCATGTTCAAAGTCATTGTAAGAGACAATGAAGTCATAGGCTTCTGTTTTTAATAACAGCTCACAAAACACAAAGCATCATTAATCATATTCAGAGGATAAAAGACACACAGATTTCCTAGTCTCAAACTTTCCTGAAGACTTGAACATTTCAGTGTTGTAGATTCACATAGATAACATACCACAACTCTGCAGAGAAAGCTCAGTCAGCAAAAGAAATGTGAAATAAAGCTATTTTTATTCCAGTATTTTAAAAACTAAGACATTCTTTTCTACAACGTGAAATAGATTAGAATAGATATTCAGTAATAGAGACTTGACACTAGATGATGTCTGTATGTAGATTCTCTTATTGTCCCTTCAGGAATGGATTCAGTTAAACAACACCTAGGAACATAAATAACAGTGTCCATTCAAGAAATAAAACAGATAACAGTCACACTGTTGCAATATTTAGATTCTTACTTCCCTTAAAAATACTTCCACTGGCAGACAGGCATTGTGCTTTATTGGTTTTAGATGAACGGCAAAAGTGAAACGGGACAAATTCCTCTAAATACTATTCTATCAGAGTGTCCCAATTTAATTATCAAGTCAAGTTCTGCCAAACCTGATTACCTTCAATTTTGAATTAATTCAGTCTTAGTTTGTTCATTTCTGCATTAAGACCTCAGGAAAATAATTTTGCTCTGAAAGGAGGAAAATATAATAGTACAGTTGAAATTTGGCCTTCTCCATCCAAGTACATGCCAAGTTAGATCCAAAAGAAGAAATAACCACATTATTGTGTTTAAACATGTTGGTTCCAGTTCAGCAAAGAGCTTGGGAAGTTGCTTCACCCTCACTACAGTTCAAACACATGCTTAAATTACTGTGATGAGGTAACACTATGTTCTCAATAAGCATGTAAACTGATAATAAAAAGGCAAATAGTAATACATATATAAAGAATGCTACCCTTATATTTGTCTGATAAGCAAGAAAGAGAAAACTATAACTTGCCTACGTTTACAGCTCATGTAGTCCCAGACAAAAAGAGGACTAACAACCCTGACTAGACTCAGTGTTGTTTGCAAGGTGAACTTCAGTCTCTGGGAAGGCCATGAGACTTACTACTGATTTCAGAACAACCAAGATTCCACTTTAAGAGTATAATTTTGCCTTAGAATCAATACATCCAGTAAAAGGTTTCTCAACACTGCAGGCAGTCTAGAGAATTGCAGTGTAATTTTTTGCAGTTTAATTTGGGTGGTAGGGAGATGCATGTCATCAGAAGCTGTCAAAAAAAGAGTGGAATAATCAGTATCAGTTCTTACAAAAATGTAGGGAAAAGCCTCACAGAAGCTTTCAGAAATTAAATTTCCCAGCCTTATCATTCAGAACCTGAGACCTCAACACATGCAGCTCAGCACCTTGCATTTCCCATAGACATGAGCTTTCCACAAACTCACTCCCTGTTTTCTGTCTATCCTCCATCAGCCTTCAAAGACAGTCTGGTCAATATCTTTACAGTAGGAAAGTGTGTAGCAGAGATTGATCATTCAGGATACAGCATCCTATCCACATCTCTTGACGGGGAAATAGACAACTCACTCCAATCTGCAAACTATCTGCTTACCGCCTATAGTACAGTCTTGAGTCAACTTGAGAATATTTTTTTCCATTTTGGGGACAAAAATAACTCAATCACTATTTATAGACTGGAATGATTTCCACATAGATATCCTCTACATAGAAGTGCATTGCAAAAGATTGTGACTGTAAGCTAATGACTTGGCTGAAATATATGTGTAAGATAATATGATAGATATTAACATTGATACATCAGTAGTTTTGTTACTTTTAGACAATGCACATATTCATATGCCTAAGAAAAAGAGAAATTATTTTTTCCTTTACTCTTCATAGCAATAAAATATCTACCATCTACAATTTTATGTTACTATTTATTTATAGTAGCAATTTTATTTATTAAGTTATTTCCTTTTAGAGTTAAATGGCTCTGTCAGTTAAATGACTTCTGTGCTGATATTTAGTAAAGTCATAGAGACTTAACAGGGAATGGGAAAACTCCTATTGCCTTCATTCTGAAGAGCAACATTTAGTCATTTAAATAAAATTTACAGATTGGAAAAAGAGGTTATAAAAGAAGTTTCTACTATTCCCTCCAAAGACTGAAAGAAATTTAACAGATTTTAATCTGTGTCAGTGTAGTCATGGGGTATTGTTTGGCTGAACATGCTTCTCCACATTTACAGCAATTTTTCTAAACATTGCAAACAACTTCTACAGCTGTCGCGACAATTTGTAAACATCTGGATGTTTATTTTATGTATAGTTTGCGTTTATTGTGAGAAAGTAATTTTTTTTAGTATAGCACTGAATGACTATTAAATAATGATAATGGCAATAAAAAATGCAAAATTTTGTCTATCCTCCCTGAAAACACAGTTCTTGGAATTGTCTTTATGAATTAAAGTAATCAACGCACTGTACGATCAATTATTAGGTCAATTTTTATAATGATATCCTCTCAAAATACCATAACAAATTCAATGTAATAGACATGTTACCAAGTCTTTAAGATATACAGAGCTATAACTGAATGAAAGAGCTAATAATCTGTTATCAATAAGCTAATTAAATCATTCCCAACAACAACTGGGATGAAATGCAAAATAAAACCAGATCATTGCTCTATTTTATCTATGTAATAGTATATTTTTAACTAAAATACTTATTTTTTTCATTCAGGCTCTCCCTTACTACTGAATAATTATGATTAAAGAGTATATTGCAGTGTTAGAACATCAAATTCACAATGATAAAGAGTGATCAAGATTCAAAAGCAGTCTTTGGGTTTTCAATGAAAAATAGATCTATCTCTGAAAGCTGAGTTTCTGCGAAACTCAGAATGTTTGTGGATATATTGAGGAACTAGCTAGTTGAGGTGGCTAAAATAGGGATGGGAAATACTTGAAAGCGGAAAAATGTTGCTTTATTTCAAACGTTTGTTTTTGAAATTCTACAATGTTCTTAAGACATAGTTTAAACTGTTTCTAATTTAAAATGTCATTTTTCACTTGAAAATTGAAATAGTACTGGCTTTCTTTACTGTGGAGCACTGAGCACTCCTTTTCCCATTAAGATTGAACATTTATACTCTGAATTAATCTTTTGCACTTGATTAATATTAACAAAATTATGAGGCACTTCTGACTGTAGCACTATTTAGTTCTTAATCAGTCCTTATCAATAAAAGAAGTGGCCCACACAAGATATTCCCCTTCTCCCATTCCCTGTCCCACTGAATAACAAAAACATTCATTTGTGGTCAGCCGAACTGGGAAACTGGTCTGTGTTGACACTACTTTTCTTCTTCTTACGAACCAAATCTGTTCCCCAGTTTGATTTATTGCTCAGCTACACAAGTTCTTGTGACACTGCAAAAGATCAAGGCAGTAAGGGAAGGAAACGAGGATGTGGATAGAAGACGGGAATGTTCCTTTCACTAGAGGTAACTTTATGCCAGTTTAAAGTGCACACTGAAGCATTCTTTCAATCAAGGTTAAGGAATGTCAAAATCTACTCTGTGAGCATAAAGATAAGAGATCTGCCACCACCTCTTTTGTTTTGCTGTATTGTCAAATGCTTTTCACAAATATTGAGAAAAAAAAAATCATACAGAAGTGGCTTTGTGGAAAACCTCATAAAGTTACATTACAGCAGATCCAAATAATAAGGATATCATTATGTCATGTATATGACTTCTTTTTTATCCAAAAGATTTTAAACAACAGCATCTGTACAGTGAAAAAACAAGCAAAAAAAAAAAACCAACCAAAAAAAACCCCTCCAAACTGACAAAAACCCCCTCCATTGGGAGGATGTAGTGCCTTTCCTGCTAATGCACTGAAAAATGCAGGTGTCTTGGTGAGTGTGGAGCAACAGAGCTTTCATTTACAATATCTTTATATTTTTTAATGAAGGATTGTGAAATGGATTGATGGAATACATCACAGAATGTCATTACTACTCTAAGTCAAATGAATGTTTTAATTTTTACATTGTAATATTCTAAACACTGAAAGTAACTGAGATTCAGCTTATTACCAGTGTATTTAAATATGTCATAATCTTACCTGCAATTAACACAAAAAGTCAATAGTCTGTTTATTAGGGATAACACCTCTCTACACTAAAAGAAAGAAAATGAAAGCCAGGAGAGTGACTATATCTAAAGTTTCAGGGAAGTTCATCTTCTTTTCAGGTTACCTGCATTTTTTTTTCCACATACAAAAGCCATGATTCTAAACAATATAAATGTAGTAGAGTTGTTATTTTAACACGTATTAAAAAGGTCAGCCATAGTCCATTACCTTTTTTCTACAGATGCTTGATTACCACGTGCTGATTTCTTTAACCTTGAACCACATAAATCAGTAAATCCTTTCTGGAAGCTGAACCGTTTAGCAATGCAATGTTGAACATCTATCTTTAGAAAAACTGTAAATTTATTTTATAAAGAAGCAATTCAGCATAGCTAATAAATATGATTTCATGCTTTTTACTTCCCAGCTGGTTCTAAGTTCTAGAGTGTAATGAATTAGTAACTTACTGAAACCTATTGTAAGGGAATAAGTTACTAAATACAAAAAAGATATCTGAATAATAGCCTTGTACTTTGTAGAAGTATTAAGGTGTACATTTCTCTAGGGAACCACAAATCTTTGAAGCTTCGAGTTGTGCTGTACATCATCCTGACACTGTTTCTTAGCTGGTGTCAATATAAATGGCCACAGTAACTACAGTAAAGCATATTTCTACAGCTGAATATCCAGCTCAGTTGTGTTTTGAATGTCAGTTTTCTATACCCTCATATTATTATTTGCACACGTTTCATAAAGAAACCTGATAATAGATGATAATAATAATAGGTAATAATAAATAATAATATAATAAATAGGAAGCTAGAGACCACAACTGAAAGGGTTGTCCTGACTTTGGATAATCTGATAAATCATGCTATGAAATCCTTTTTCATTTTTCAAATGGTAAGAGACAAGTATGACTAGTCTAGATCCGTTCCAGGGTCCGAAATGTGGGCACCTACAGTTAGATAAGTGGAATTTTTCAGCCTGTGTTGAGAATGTAGCACTCTTAACTCAGAATTGAAGATGATGTGCTATACTTCAGTGGAGGCAGTTAGAATAATAACAAAAACTTTGTCTCAATCTTCTGGCCTTAACATTTCATTCTTTACTCAGACTTCTCTCACAAGATGCATTCATTTTTATTTTACAGTTAAACACTTTGAACATGGGAAAAGTAATGCCTAACATTTTTCTCTTTTTTTTATATACTATTTGGAGACTACTGATGTAAGGTGGTGTTCCTAAACAATTTTGTCATTTCTCCTCAGATTATTGTAGGTCTCCCTGTTTTGGGCTGGGCTTGGCTTGGTTAATATGCTTAGTCATGCCTCCCAGCCTGCAGGAGCATTAACCTGAATTTTCTGTCTTTGTTTTCCCAGAGGTGAGCAGTCAATTGGATGCATACTAACCAGAATAAGAGAACTACTGGAGGCATTAACACTTCCTTTCTCAAACGGGAGCACCTGCTGAGTGCTCAGTGGTAAATGTGAAATGGAGGAAAATGTCAAAATATTTGCTGGGTAGGTACATTGGGTAACTATCCATCCTGGTCTCCACATCAGGCTTAAGTGCAATTAGAGGGTGAGTGGTTATCACTGCCCTTAATTCACTAAGAAAACATGCATTCTAATTAGCTTCAGGCAAAAATAGAAGTCTCCCCAGAGGGGTTCTAGATCCAAGTGGAAGCTCCCAGTGGGATACAGCCTGAACATCCTCCAGCCTCATAGCAGGCTGGAGATGGAGCTTTATTAGAAACACCTCCTTTACTCTGCTGCTGTGCCTTTAGTATCACAAATAACAGCACATGGAGTCCACCTTTTATAAATCCTGCTTCCATCTTGTAAAAAATCCAGAGGATATTTTACACTACTATCAACATCATGGCATCTGTCTTCTCAAGCTTTACTGAGGACTTAGGCAAAATTCCCATAGGCTTGACTAGGTGATTTGCTTTTGAAAACTGAGCAAATTACTGAAATAACTGATTTCTATTTTCAGGTCATCCATAAAATATTTCTCACTGCATTATTCTAAACTGTTTTAAGGGGTAGTTATCAACTACCGATACTTTCTAAAGCTATTCACCCTTTATTTCTTGTTTCCAATTACACAAAAGCTCTTTTTGAAGTTGTATAATTGGATATCCAAGGCTAAGATCATCTCTCTTGGCTTTCTGAGTGAGTCCTTACCCTGCTTTCCTGTACAAAATAACAAAAAATTTCTGCACCTAACATTCAGGGAATAGATTATTTAGATTATCAAAACAAGCTCTGTTTCTCACAGTCCTTAGACACACAAAACTGTACAGATTCAACTTTCCAGATATTTAAATTGCTCTCAATTTCCAAACAGAGTTGCATTTTTTTAATTCTATGAGCACAGATATTCCATGAAGACTTTTCTGAGTTGTAGTTTTGAGTTTGAGTCTAGATTCATCTTTATCAAAAAAATGCTGAGGTTTCCATCACTGAAATTTTGGCTGTAGTAATTAGTGACATAATGGTCAAATGTAGTGATTTAAATAGTGTGGTATTTAATCCTGGTTTTGGAGCTAAAATGTTTCCTCTTCTGCAGCAAGGTCAGAACTGTTGTTTATTTTTTTTAATCTTGAAGCATCAGATCATTGTTCTCAGTGCATGTGGATCTGTGGTGGACTCCATGTGTGTATCTGACTGCTTGGAATCATAAAGATGGCACAAGGCATTTGCACTAACCTTGCCAGGTCACTGCTGCCCTGGAAGGATAAGCAGAAAGCATGTCAAAGCATCATGGTAGCAAGACACTAAGAAGCACTGGAAGAAAAATAAAGAGTGAAGGAGAAGGTGGTACAGATAGGGAGTTGGCAGGGGAACATGTGTTCTGTAAAGGTTACTCGGTGTTATGACCACTCATTTATTATTTCCAAAAGAATTTTTTAAACAAAACCAGCACTCCTCTAAAACATCAGTTATTCCAAGTTTAGCAAAGAAGTCAAATCTTCTGCTTCCACTCTTCATAGCAATCCTATTAACTTCTTCTTGTTCCTCAGTTTCCACTATAAGTCACTATCTTTTATATTCCTCCCAGTTTCACAGACATGAGAGGATGCGATTATGCCATGGACAAATGATCTCATGGATTTTTACATTCCTTTCATTCTAGTTAGGTTTTTTGTTTTGTCTGCAAAATTCAGATAGGATTATGTTATGAATGTAATACGTCTTTTAATCTAAGACAGTCACCCACATTTTGCTTTTCATGTGAGACCTCAGCTGAAGTTTTTCTTACTCTCCAGAGATTCTGGATTACTGGAACTTTAGTCTTATGATAGAAACTGAGAGGTATTTATGAATCCTGTATTTTTTACACTGTTATTCAGACAGGAAGGAAGGGAACAAGGAAACACAAAGGAAGGTAGGGCAGGGCAAGGCAAAGAAGAGCAGATTTTTTCAAACATAGAAAGTATCTGACGTGAAACAGAACTTGCTGTTAAAGAGCAAATAAGGACAAGAATATGCAGATTTACAGGAGTATTGTTGGTCTGTAGCTTTTTATTCTAGTTCATGTAACACTCTTAGAAACCAATACTCCCTGAGGATTGAAAGTACTATAACAATTGAAAAAAAAAACTAGAAAATAATAGAAAGAATGTGAAGAGGGGGTGAATTAGATGACCTATCAAATCCCTGTCACATGTAGTTTATTCTGTAATATCATCATCTGGAACACATTAAAAAAACTCCAAAAAAAATACAACAAAATAATCAAACTGGCCCATCTCTTTTCAGATAGGTCAAGTTCTCCGTGGTCTATCCAGACACTTTGATAATGCTTTGCCCATCTCACAACTGACCAGCAACAAATGTCAGTATTTTGTAGGGAAAGACAAATGTTTTACCAGCTCAGGGGGAGGGGAAATGAATTATTTTCTTTCTGTTCCCTCCCTTCTTTTTGCTTTGGACTTCAATGCAGCTCAGTCCTTGAAATGCTTAAGGTAGTCCAGACAGAGATGGATGAATGAGGCAAGTAAAGGTGGATGATAAATGTAATTTATTTCTTGACCACATATGTGGTATATAGTTCTGTAGAAACAGTCTGGCAGGCACTCAGTTACATGCTATTTGTCAGTATATTGCAGTGTGGCACAAATGTACCTTTTACCTTCATTCTCCTGTAGGTAAATTTAGGCACTGGGCAAAGCTGTAAATAATCTTTCAGCCTTTTGTATAATTTAGGAATTGTGCTATGTCATGGAAAAGCTTTTGTAAAAATGTTATAAACGTAAAGCCAAGTAATGTTTTTAGCTTGCTGAATAATAGCATTTCTTTCAAAATTAAAGAAACAAGAATATTCTGCTGTTGTACAGAAAGCACTAATGAAATTGTCTTGGTCACAGTTCAGAAAAAAAAACCGCATCATCTAATTCTGTGTCCAATCTTTTCTGTTCCAAGCCATTTATATTCCTTATATTTAGGATGCTCCCACTGTACGGCCTGCCCTTTGAGCAGGATGCATTTACTATCAGGGATGCAACTGGCTACAGGCTTCCCAAGTTGGTTCTTTGAAGGACTCGAAGTAAAATGTACAGAAAGCTTTAAAGTGACCAGTATCCTCTAAATGTTGTGGGAAAACACCAGAATTAGGTGCACAATCAACACTAGAAATTATTTTTTCATGGATGAAAATTCTTTCCCAGAGGCAATGGAAATCAAATAAATTTTTAAAAACAAACACAACAAAACAAAACAAAAAAAATTCTGGAATCAGAGGGCATAACCAAATGGTTTCCTTACATGTATTTTTTGTTCATACTGTATTTCTGTCTTGAAGGACTGCTAAAGTAGTCCAGCTTTGTCTCTCCATAAAGTTATGTGTGATTCCCTCTGGAATGGGCGTGGAAAAGGGAGTCAAATGAAGTATGATACCAGGTAACATAAATAGTTTACAGTGTTTTGTAATCATGGTGCCTCTGTCTGACTAGAGGAATTTTGCCAAGTATCAACTTTAAAAACATGAGGAATTTAAATAAGATTGACTCTTAGTCTGCCAGAGGATGTTTTTTTATGATTTCACTCCAAACCTGCAGCCCCAACATTTTTCTTAAAAACATATTTTGGCTTGTCTCCATCTAAAACTTTTGCTTATCCACTGAGCTTGGCAAATCAATTTTCTGTTATTTTGGCAGGCAGTCATTGCCTATGACTAGTATGGGGGTGGGGGGAAAGCATGGATATGCTTAGGATTAGAGTATTACGGACATAGGGTAATTTTTTCCTTTCTACTGCATTATTGATAGCAAATATCACTTCATTTACCATCAATAAAGTGTAAGAACAAATAATAGAAAAGAGACAATGATCTTTTTTTAAATTTTAAGTAAAATCTGACCATCTACATGTTACTGGATTCTAAGGAAGAGCTGCTGTTGCATGTTATAGTATTCACACTACCAGTAGTTTACTCAATAAAAATGCCTTTTACCAATAAGAATGCATTAGAACTTTCATGAGGCTTAAATGACTTCATTATTTATTTAGGAAGTTCACTGTTCATACTAACAAGTCATTTTTCACTTGATGCAGCAAATCTAGTTGTGATAGATGGAATCTACTTACGTCCTACCAGCTGTCTGCCAGTGTTCCACACATAACTATGCCATCTTATCTATTTCTTCTCTTTTGTCTGCTCTAAGGAGTTGGTGGATAGACCTATGACATAAGGCCCAAAGACTACAATAAGAACCAGATGCATCTCGCTCATTAAAAATTTGATAACTATTGTAGGGCATCCCAGAAGACTATGTTGTTCACAAGTCTCACACCTTTCATATGCCAAAAACAGATACTAAAAATTTTAGATTAAAGGAAAGAGTAAATGAAACCTGTCTCAAAGGGGACATTAAGTTTATTTTTGGTGCTCCAAAATGCAGTGAACCAAATTATTAACATAATTTTCCACCAAAAGTATGAATGCCTAGCATGGAGCTTTGGGCCTGGGAGCACAGAACATGCTCATCACACTCATCAGTTCGTGAAGAAACAAGAAAATTGATGTAGCACAGAAAAAGGAAAATGATAAACTGGAAAGGTAATTAGAGTACACCTGAAGTTCAGCAGTGCACAGTCATCTCTGTTTTCTGTGTTCGTAACTCTGAAACTATTGATCAGATTCAGATCACTGTTGCAATCTACAAACACAGATTTATTCTCTAGTATGTCTGAAGTTTCACTAGCAGCAGAACATGAGCCTGAAAGAACACTAAGAAAAAAGAGCATGTTGGCTCTTAGTCTTGTGGTTTGTCTCACGGGAAGAGACCTCTCATGGCAGGCATGAGAATCATCATGCAGCTACAATCTTATGCGTAGAAAAAAAGGATTTTACCCAAGTCAAGTACTTAAGAAAAGTATTTCCAAGTAAGGAAAATAGAATCATTATGGTTGGAAAAGACTTTTAAGACCATTGAGACCAAAAAAATAAAGTTTTAAAAATTACAATATTTTTATAATACATCTTGTTTTGATAATATATTGTAATCAAAATAGACCATAATTGGGTGAAAAATTTGGGAGGGGGAAGAAATAAATTTGGTGAAAAAAAATCTAAGGTTTCAATTAAACTATAAGAGAATTTATCATGGCCCCACAGCAAGGTTTAAAAATTTTATGTTGTTAATCAACTCCTAATTTCCATGTCATTCCCAGTAGTTTGTGGCTACACTGCTACAGTCAGCAAATACTAAAAGACTTTATACCAGAGCTGGGCTGATAATCCCTCCACAGCAGCCAGTCTGAATATGTGCAGTATGTGGCATCTCTCATGTATCCTGCTGATGATAGGGGATGCATAAAACAAGAAAAGATAAATGTATAAAAATGTATAGTAAGTTTAAACAAAATAGTCTGTTACTTGTGGCCTGATTTCAAACTGCCTTATTCAGGTATGTTTCAATTTAACAAACAAATCACCTTTTAAACATTGTCAGCATGGAAAGCAATCAAATATACCCTTGAAAATGGTGAAAATGAAATACAGTACAGTATGCATAATTATTTTGAAACCTATAATTTTCAGCTGGGAGAAGATAGAATACTGTGTAAACGTTTGGTGTTGATATATGTCTCAAATTATTTCTGAGAAAAGAACTGTCTTGGCCAATTTCTATTAAAACAAATCCCTCCATCTTTAAAGCAATAGTCTTGCCAAAAAGACATTCTGAGTAACTAGGAATTACATATTTTTTTTAGAGAAATCATGGCTTGTAAACTATTTCTTAGCAATGTCATTTGTAAATTTAGATGGGAGCCAGAAAGTATGAACAAATCTCATAATAGTCAGTACTCCTAAAGGTTAGAGAAATTTTCCCTAAGAGCCAAGTTTGTGCATTTCTGAGACAATAATCTGGAGAAAAACACAGGCTGTGTGATGACTGTGATGTGAAGAATTTGCTTATTCCTTAGTATACTACTTCACCCTGCCTTAGCAAGTGAGTTTTCCAGTCTTTAAATTACTCTCATTTAAACTATTTTGCTCTCATTACATATTCATCAACAACTGGTTCCTAAAGAACTCCATGTCACGCAGCAGACATATTCAAGAACTTCTTCTCAACCACACAGCGCTAGACCATGAACCTTAACAGATAGACTACAATTCAGAAGGGCATGTACTGGCATTCTCCCCCTTTTACTTGTCTTGGAAGTTCTCTTTCTTCAGGTAGAAAAAAAACAATAAAATATTGCAGCCACTTGTTTCCAGTCAGTCTCAGCAAATGCAAACCAGGTTCATCCTATGAGTATGGAAGCTGCAAAGAGAAGAGGTACAAAAAAAAGAAAATTTATCATTCCATCCTGTTGAAGATTTTTCATAGGTTTCTGGCATTCAACTTATTCTCATGATAAAGACAGTAAAATAACGGCTGATTTATGCATAATTGTTTCCCTGTCTTTTTCATCTTTTCACTGTTTTAGGAAACTGCAGAAGCTCTCAAATGAGAGTGGAGGAAGTTGTTGTTTTCTCAGTCTTTGTTTTAGTCAGTCCTGAGTTTATAGGAGGTCTCCTTTTACCAAATAAGAATTGTCTTCTAGAGCAGGCCTCTTTATCAGATGTATAGGTGGTAGAAAGTCCATATCATGATTCCTGGTGTACCTATGTGTGCGTTATCACCTCTGTGTTGGTAAGTCTGGAGAAGTTTGGCAAACATCCAGCAGCAGAAATATAGACAATCAGGGTCTACCGGAGCAAAAAAATATCTGACCTGAAATTTTTACTTTTGTCAATTTTCACTAAAATGTGAAAATATGGTCTTCATTCATTTATGACTGTACCTGCTGCATTACTTTAGAAAATACTACCCTGAAACTCTGATCAGGGCCTCCAGACATCACTGTAGTATGAATAAAACCCAATAGTTTTCACATATAGTAATTCTCAAAAAGAGTAGCCAAAACACAGTCCTTTTTAGTAGTATGCTGCCACTTTTGTGGTTTTTTGGTGATTTGGGGTTTTTTTTCCTCTCTCATGTGGCTGACTAGCTCCATAAAGGCAGAAATAGAAAAGTTATGTGACTGTAATAAGTACTTCTGCACTCTAACTACAGAGTCATCAGTCTCTCACCAGGCTTCCATAACAGAGAGCAAAGAACCCTTTAAAAAGGTATTATAAGCAGCATCTTGCTTTGGGAAAATAAGCACTAAACAAAGATTTTTGGGATATTTTCTATGAAGTTATTGTATATAATTATCAGCACCTTAAAGAGAGCCAAAATTTAAAATCTTGGAAAGGTGCATATTTTTCATGTTACCAAATGTACTTTGATGTTTCAGTAGGAAATACAATTAACATAACTAAACTTATGAATCATCTCTCAAGTTGTTTATACTTATTTCTTCCTACTCTTTTTTTCCCCTTTAATTATTTATTCTGTGTTCCCACAGAAAAGTAGACGAGGGGGAAAGAATTATTTATGTAATGGAGACCACATACTGTATAACGAAACATTTCATAAGTAGCACACTCACTCTTGTCCTTCATAAGTGTTCACAAAGAATGGTTTTATCCTTCATAAGGCAGGTTTATCCAAAGTAAACAATGTCCTTCTCAAGGAGTGTATGTTGACATGTTTGTGAAAAACGCACGCAATATGCAAGAGAGACGCTGCCCTGGATTACAACTAAAACCCAATAAAGAGATATTTTTGCAAGAGATCAGGAAAATGGTTGTGTTGAGGATATAATTCACAGTAAGCTTATTAAATTGAAATCTTTAAGAACAAATGCAACATGATGCTATTAATCTTTATTTAGAAGAGGGTAAATAATAGCATTATGATAAGTGAACTGTTTGACTTCATTGTAGAACCAGTTGGAAATTTTTCAAATAAACATGTTTTCATTCTCCCTGCTTTTCATTCAGGGCTAAATCATGTATTTCTACACAGCATTGCACTGTGTCATGTAGATGAATCTATAATGTCTCTTAATCTCATTTCTCTGATAATAATCTGTTTTTCTTATTGACTTCTTTGCACAGCTGCTACATTCAGTGTGTTTAAAAGTAAACTCTTATTTAGCAGGCAATTTTTGATTAAGGATAATGATTACACTGTAATTACAAGTTGTAAGACCTTTGAGAATAATACTATTTCTGACTGAAAAGTCAGAAATTAAAAATTCTCGTTTAAATTGGGATTTTTTTACATTCAAAAAACAGGTATCTTTGGAATTACAATGCTTCACAGAATTGTGTTGATTTTGTAGAAAACACATATCAAAGTCAAGAAAGAAATATTTGAAAATTTTGTCAAAATATCTTACACTGTTATTTCATTTTTTTTCCTGTTTCAGTGATCTTTCATGCTAAAACTTTCCAGGCTGTGATGGAATATATAAGAAAAATTCAAATAAAATGTTTTGACTGAATGAAAGCAAAACTTATCCACTCCTAAGCCATTTTGTTTATGGAGCATATTGAAGTGCAAAGAGTTTGTTCTTAGAACAATCTCAAAACGTCATCTGCCAGATGGTATTCTCATTCTCCTGCCAGCTTTAGTAAGGACCAAAAAAAGTAATCAAATATTCACATTCACAAAAAATAACAGAACTTTTTTTAATGTGCTTTTTATATGCATTTCTGTTGTGTATATATAAATATATTTGTAAACTTGTTGTAAATTATTTAAAGAAACTAGATGAGACTATTTTATTTTTCTCTCATGACTTAAATACACATTTTTTAAAATTAGTGTTTTCATGTTCAGTTCACAGATGGAGGTAATCACATTAAAGAAAACATATTAAGAAATTATTGAGTTTTGCCCGACTCTTTGAAAAAGAATTCTCTGGTTTCAACTTTTTGCTTTCCATATTCTCTCTGAAAGGATTACTTTTTCGTTACTTCCAAGATTGTCTAGTTTTTGATAGAGAGAAGAATGTGAGGAATTTTTTTATCAGAGTCCTAGGCAGCAATATGACATCTAAACACCTTCAGAATACAATGAGAATTCACTTTTTTTTTTTATAAAATTTATAGTTTATATGCAGTGGAAAAAGATTTACAATTCCTTGGTCCTGGTGCGACCTTCGACTGGGGCAAGAGTCAGTTGTAAAGCTGCTGTCCTCACTTACTACCTCATTCCCCTCAAATGCCAGAGATCTGGAAAATAAGAATCCTGGGATGTGATTTGAATGCTAAACTGAATAAGTTTCTTCGAAGCCTAAAGTTCTGATCAGCCAGCTCAGTTCCTTAAAACTAGCATGCAAATATTGTGACAGCTTATCATGTCACTAATTCTCTATTTCTTAGAATAGATGATTAGTCTATTATTGAAGTATTTTACTCACCTTTAAGAAAATCTAGAATTTCAGAGTCAAACATTCTATTAGGTACTATTTTGTTGATACATAGGGTATCTTGTCTTATATTTTTTGCTATAATTATTAATATTCAGGGTTATTACGGTGCAAAATGTCTTGACATATGTAAGAAATACACTTCATGAGGTGAATTGGTACAGTTCATATGAAACAAACAAATGTCCCGAGAAGCAACTTCTGGTGTTGGGAGTAGAAGCTAACCACAGGTTGTTTGGAAACAAACTCTTAGCTAGTATTAGATTTATGATCACTGAACATCCAAGGGGATGGATTGAAATAAATTGTTCTTTTTTTCTAATCTAGCCACCTCATTGCATGCGGTATCAGTTTTGTGCCCCAGTGTAACTCCACAATAGAAAAGTATTGCACAAGAAGACCTTTACAATTATTTCTGCTTTGTTTATACAAGACAAAGCTAGGATTTCCAAAAGGAATTAAAAACATGAGAAGTCTATCTGTTAGGCAGAAATCCTTGTGGTGCCTTCCACACTAGAATGAATTTTACTTGATACAAATAACTACATAGCTGTTGTAATTAGTAAAATAACAAATGAAAATGTTCACTTAGTAGATTCTATTTAGTAGCTGCAATTTAGAAAGTTTTTGTGTGACATGACATCAGCATATTTAACTTGAATAATGTTTTGATTCTAATTCATTGTATTGAAAACTAACATCACACTAGGTTTATTTCAAAATTACTGCAGTCATAATTTAAGTTGAATTTGCTGAATTTAATACCTTCTAACAATTTTTTGAAATATATGATATCATATTAACTATCTAATGAATGGGCTCTCAAGAAATTACCATGCTGGATATACCATGCCATGGACATCAGTTTTCATATTCTGTTATTTCATAATGTAAGTGTTTTTATAAGAACTAAGTCTTATTCAAAAAAAGTATGTCTCTTTAACACTTTAATGTAATCACCTGGGAGGGAAGACTCAAAATTCTCAGTTCTTTTCTTTTCTAACTGAAAGACTACCAAGTCTTTAAAAAAAACCTAAAAATTGAAGTATTGTGTTATGAAGTGTTGTCATAATGGTTTTCATTTACAGCCAAATGCCCTTTCAAGGTTTGTTTATTACTTTTAAAATCTCCCAAATTGATTGTTTGCTTGTGTGCATATGTAGGAATTCCTGTATATAGTTGGGCGGTGTTTTCTGCAGGGGAAAGTTAAATGTTTTCAACATTTTCATGATCTACCATCAGATGTCTTCCAGATCACTAGTGGTTTCCAGAGCACAAATTGAGGAATACTGCATTAAAGGAGACATTTCCTTTTTCCATTGAGTGTGGAGGGATTCTAGGGGGATTTGGCATCCCAGTTTAAGGCTAACCTTTGTGAACACCATCTGTAGTTTAATTTTAGACATACATTTTGTGGGAGAGTGTTATGTGATCACAAATGGTTAACGTTCATGGATAGACAGTCCTTGAGCAAACAGAGCTCATACTAAGAAAGAAATGCAGCACAGTGGGCCAGTAAAAGCCGCTATACAATGCTTGCCACCATTATTAAGACCTTATTGAGGTCTTTGTGAGACCACAGATAAAAGTGGCAGATATGATTGACTAAGGCAGGGAAATTGCATGGTTTCTATATAGACACAAGAAGCACCATTTGGTCTGCATTCATGAATCTCTTATATTTAGCTTTTGGGAACTACCTGGGAATCCTCAGACCTTTGAGAGGGGCTAGACCATGGATCTTGGCTGTGGCTGGGACTACATGTTAACATATGAATTGCCATGCTTCTGATAAAGTGGAGTAATGCTTCTGATAAAGTGGCATCATAATCGTCACAGTAGCTGTGTCTGATATTGGCCACAGCTAGGGATATTGTAAGGCTGTAATTATGGCTTTTAGGAGCTTACAACAATTTTCCAGAAAACTTCCATCTACTGTGCCAATGCTAGCTTACAAACCAGAAGAATAAGGAACTAAGCCAAATACATATGAATAAATAGAAGCCACTACCTCAAAGCTTCACACTCTGTTCACAGGATGAACTGAGGACAGTATTCAGCTCAATATGAGTGTCAAAGGTCACCAACAATTGTATTTAAAATTCAATATCATTTGAATAAGCAAGGAAGAATTTGAAATTAAATCTAGGTAAGTAAGAAATAAAATTTATTATTCATACAGGACTCTTCTCCATGAAATGGAAGGTTATACTCCTTTTACACATGGAATTGTTTTATTGTCTAATTAAAAAGGCCAACCACTAAAAGACACGTGATATGAATAAATGGTCGGTAGTTGGAATGTATACCATATATTTTTTTCTTTTAGTGTTTCCCTCTTATCCTTGCCCCAGGTTTTTGTATTAAGCTCTGAAGCACTGACACAGTTACTCTGCTGTTTCAAATTCCCACTTCATCTAGTCAGTAGCCAGAAAGCATGACGTGAACTGCCAATATGAAAATTTCCACTAAAACAATGGATTTGGACTGTGTTTTTATCTCTTTTAGAACACTAGAGGTTAAATGCATTTTCATAAGTATTTGTGCCAGAGAAGTTTACATTTTCCTAGGAAATTACATCTGCCATGTGCAAAGATCTATATATCATCTAGTTCACGAAGTATTTTAAAAATAATTCCTGTGTATGCATAAAAAAAATCTGCTATTCCTTCTTAACTAGCCATACTTTTGCATATGTGAGTATATAGCTCACATAGAATATAATAGAATTAATAACATAATGTATAGTGCACAAATCAGATGATTTTTATATTAATGAGCTTGATATTTTCAAAGCTATTTCAAAAGAAAAGGAAGTGAGAAAGCTTTCATTACTTGTAGGAGAACTCTAGGAGGATAGGTAAAAAATGTTGAAGCAGTGTCACTGCTCCAGATTTGATCAGGGTTCAAGTCCTGAGCTGCAAAGGAAAAGAGAAGGAAGAGACAAGCCCAAATACTTGGCTGACCATATGGGGTCCAAGAATCTTTGCCAACACTATACATATGAAGGGTAGAAATTCTGAGTCATTCTCTATAGCTTTCTAAGGAAATATAATATTTGCTGTAATAATGGACATTAAAGCAAGAAAAAAAAATATGATCTTTTGAACTTTTAACAAAATACCTGATTACTGCTGGGTTGCTGTTTCTTCTCATAATGACTCCTGTTTTTAGAGGCTGCCCCATCTCCTGTCCACCTAACATCAGAGGCAAGACAGATGGAGCGGGTTATCAGTGGCAAATACAGTCAAACTAAGACTATAATATACTCTCGTATCTACATCATCTGACACTGGGTTTTTGGCTTTCTCTGAAATCTGGACACATGCTATACCATAGTTTCAAGACACATTATGTGGAAAAACGCAATAAATAACCAGAAACCAAATTGCAATTATTTAAAATACCTAACTCTCTCTATAGTTTCTCTTTTTTTCTCTTTTTTTTCTTTTTTCTTTTTTTAAATCAGAAGCAAACTGAAAAATCTTAGCTAATGGAAATGTTTCTAACAGAAATACCAATGACAAATCCGAAGTGCTTCTGAATCATTAAAAGAATGGAAAGTTTTATTGTGAGATGAGGACAAGAAGGAAAGTGCTATCATTCTGACTTAGGTTAGAGCTATGGAAACCTATGGAAAAAGGCAAGTAAAGCTCTAATATTAATTCCATAACTACTTTTATAAGTATCAAAGCCACATGCTGTTCCACTGACATAACATCATACGCAAAGGTGTTTCATTAGAGTGTAAAAGCTTCCATCCACAAGACACCATTCTCCTAGCCTTTAACACATGTGTAACATTTACTTGCATAAGTGGGCTTACTTGTCTGCTTAGTGCCATTCATGAAGGCCATCCCTGAGCAGGGATGATTTCTCCTGTGGTCCCCTTTTAAGTTTATTGTATGTATAGTATAACAATCCACACTTCCACAACTTTTCCTTCCTGTATTTACAGCAAAGGACCAAAGACATGATTTGGTTTGTTAGCTTCAGCTAGGAGAAAAGATTTGGTTTGGACAATGGGGCAAAAAAAAAAAGAAATTTCTGCCCAACATTTCCTCTGGTAATGTCAGTTTGGTTCTTATGTGTAAATTTAAACTCTATCAATAAATAGATGAAGAAAAGCAATGATGAAGTATATTGTGAAACATAAAACAGACATTTAAAGGAGGGTCATTAAAGACAAAGACAATTAGTCAGACTGAAAAAACAAAACACTGAGATATATATGTCTAGCCTAGATACACACAGTAGCTGCAGTCTGGAAGCATTTATCCTTGGATTACTTTTTATCTATTAATAACATTTGAAAAATTACTCTTAGCCCAAGTTATTTTCATGAGGCAAGTATAACATAAAAATTTGTACAATCTCTCAAATACAGACAAAAGCCATGGACAGTTCTAGAAGAACTCTCCATATGTTTTAGTCTGTGGACTAAGGTAGTTCCTAAACAATTTTATACCTTAAAAATAAGGAGAAAAACAAGCTTTTCCATTCTGAACAATAGAGAAACTTTGGTTTTATTTTATTTTCCTTGCTGAGACTAGATTTATGTAGAGATGAAAGGCACTTGTAAAGAACAGTTAGATGCACAGGTAATAATCCAAAATGGTATGCCCTGAAAAATCATGTTGTTCATAGCACAATACCAAACCCATTAAAAGTAACCAAAGTCCTCTTACTCATCTAACTGTATTTTGAATCAGACCCATAAGTCCCAAAAAAGAGCCAAATCATGTCTAGTCAACTGCTAGTAGCTGATTTTCTTTTTCCTGAATTGTATGAAACTGCATGATCAGATCAACAGTGAGAATACAGTAACGAGAGTGGTGAGGGAGAAAATCTCCAAAGAGTATATAACTTGGCAAGTCACATTCATTAAAAGATCAAAACCAAAGAAGAGTATATAAATCATGAGGCAGCCTCTGTTTGAGCTCTGGCTGTTAATGCAGGTTTTATTGCAACTCTTTTCTGTGACTTTCAATAAAAAAAGCATCTGCTGAACTATCAGCAGTATTTGATATGTACACTGCCCTCAAGATACAAAGTACCTTCTGAAAGAAATGTGATCGCCTCTAAGCAATTTGAACTGTTGAATCTTTTACTGCATTTTAAAAGAAAAGTATATTCTATGTAATTTAATCACTTCCTCACCTCTTTATTTATCTTTATTTCTTTTTCTCCTTTTAACATTAGAGTTTGAAATGTTATTGGCTCCTAAATCAAAAGCATACATATTGCCCATAAGACAAGACTTATAGGAGGATGCCTGTAGATGCGAAACAGTGGCAATATGAAATATAAAGGTTTTGTATTAATGTTGATCTTATAGCTTCTTTAACAATTGTCCCTGTAAGCCTTTTCTCACTGTAATAATGAAAATGAAGTAGAAATATATGCCTTTCAACATCTTTGGAGAAAAGATAGTCAGTTATTTCAAGTATATTTCCAATTTACTCATCTGTCAAATTAATTCTGCTTTGCTTTTGCATCTATAGTTTTCACAGAAAGACACTTTCTTCTTCCTGTGTGAGCAACTTGAAAAGTGAAGAATATCATTGCTATGCAAAATGACCAGTAAACAGACAAGGGAAACACTTGCTCATCCTAAACAGAATTAACCTCCGAGCACTATGGGAGACACAGAAAAGCACTGTGGGCCTTCAAGCAACCCTTCACCTTTTTGCTGTGTGGTTGTTAATTTACCAATATGTTGGTTATAGTATAGTACCAGCTGCCCAGATGGGTTGTTGAGTCTCCTTCTCTGGGGACATTCAAAACCCACCTGGATGAGTTCCTATGTGACCTACTCTAGGTGCTCCTGCTCTGGCAGGGGAGTTGGACTAGATGATTTTTTGAGGTCCCTTCCAACCCTTAAAATTCTGTGATTCTGTGTAATTTGGTGGCAAGCTCAGTGAAATGAAGGGTAAAAATTACTATTATCTTCAGGTACTGTAAGAGATATAATATTACTAAATCCTGAGGAAGCAAGTACTTTTGTGGATTATTTGCAAATAGCCCTGTTAAAGTATAGTTAAACAAATCTCTCAAAATACATATAATTATCCCAGTACTTTGCATTTCTAGCTACAAACAGTAACCATCACCAAAACATTTTGAGAGAAGTTCCTCTCCTGCTCACTTCCAACTTTTTGTGTGTGGATTGGTTTGTAAAACTGAAGACAAGGCTAGGAGAGCTAAGAGTAAACAGAGGACTGAGGGCCAGCAAGGCTGTTTTACTCATTTATTGACACAATCATAGCAGCTAATAAGAGCCAACAGGAAAATGAAGGTACAGAACAATTCAGTAGTAAGAGCTACCTCAGATGTAACTGGTTTTCTTCAATGAGTAGGATGGATTTAAAACAAGTTTTACAAACCAGAAGACTAGAGTTTACAGCTGCAGTAAATGACACTTTGAAATAATATGAGTGAGGCAAACATGAGGTTGTCCAGTAACTCTGCTCTGACTACCACAGCCCAAATTAAACTCTGTTATTGTTACAGGATGATTTAGTCTCCCTGAGTTGTTAAGCTTCACTGTTTCTCATTTAAAGAGGTTGCTGAGAGAAAGACACAAGTGGAAGACTGCTTAAGAGAAGTGAATGGTGTGAGCCAAGTGCTTGGCAGAAAATAGTGCATATGCTGTTTATGAGCTGGGTTGTGAACTCAGGTAGAAAATCATAGCTATACTCTCTACAATAAAAAAAATGAGACAAAAATGTTGCGCAGATTAAAACATGGCTTTTGGCTTGAAAAGGATCTTAACAGTCATCTTTTTCGATAGGAGTGCTGTCTGAAAGAAATGTGGGTAGGGAAAACATCTGATCAGACAGCAACCCATTTTGCTTAAGAAAGTTGATGTTTTATTTTTCTACTTAATAAGCAGGAACAAAATATTCATTTTTGCAGTCTTTTAACTTAAACTAAGTTCAAATAATCTAATATGTATTATCTATAATGGTAGCTAACCTAATGTTGCAAATAAATTTTCAAGACCTGCTTGTAAAATGATACTAAAAATGCTTACTAATACATCTCTAAACCAGTATGAAAGCATATTTTATTCAGAATGAGAGATATTAATTAAGGCATAGAAGTACTGCTGTTACAACTATGACAATCTCAAGACAAAGAAATAATTTGTCCAAATTTTTTTCCACCTTTTTTCAGATAATCCTATAAAAATTGCATGTCTCATATTTCTGTTTCATAGTTACATTATAAGTAACTAAACATAGAAAAAGTGATAGGATTTTTCTGACATCAAAATATTATCAGAAAAACACTTTTAGCTGTGATATAAAAATTGGGATTATGATATCACATCTATCACTGTGTCATTTTTTCCTCTAATGATTACTATCACATATTCAAAGCTTACCTATATACCAGAAAATGTCTGGAAATGCAAGAAAATTCTGCATACAGTCACAGAATGCCTGTCAGGCAGAAGCTTGATGTAACAAATTTTAGGGACGTTTCAGACCATTTTGAAATCAGCAGGACAACACTTTTGCCTTTGATTTAATCTTCTATATCTCCCTCCAGCGAATTCACAAAAGGTTTTAATTTGTTTAAAAAACAATTTTTTTACACCTGTAGTTAACCTTCCTTTTGAGCTATTTGGATGTCAGCTTGTAATCTAACTTTACTGCAATAAATGATCTCAATAATTGAATGATTACAATTCAAATTCAACAAACAAGGCAACTCATGTAATTATCTTGTAAAGCTTCTTTAGAATGCAATGATGACAAATAGCTAAAATTTCTGGTGTCAGCTTAAAGCAAAAAAACTTTCAAAATACAGTCTTGTCCAAATAAAAGTAACTCTTTTGAATTTCTAATGCAAAGGGAATTTTTTTGTGACTACAGTGAATTCATAAAAAGCTTTTTAAGAAAATATAGCAGCTTATATTTGTTTAGGGATTCAGTTGTATTTGAGTTTTAGTGTCATTGTTTAATCAAAACCTGTTGGTTTACGAGGTGATTATTTTTTCAGCACTTGATAAAATCCTTACATAGCATTTAAATACGAAGAAAAACAGCATTTGGCCTAACATTTATTTTAGCCCAAATACCTGAATAATATTAGCTATTAATTCATGACCAGCCTCCTACCGTAATAAAATAAGAGACTGCACATGATTAATTAATTATTTGCCTTCCTCTCGGTTTAATGGCACACTCCTGCATCACACTTGGATGTCCAGCAAACCAGATACTCAGTGCTTCCTGTGGTTTTAAGTTGGAAACCCTCTGCTTCTTCTCTTCAATGTGTCTAAAATAAGACAAACTTGTTTAACATGACTAAAACTATATCATTCTAGTACTTCTTATGACATTTGAATTACTGGAGACATTCTGCTTTCCTCTTCTAATGAGGTGCATTAGTCAAGAACTAAAGAACCTTTGACCCCTAGGATCAAGTGCCTACCCTGCAGGGACAGAGCTCAGTATACGGGATTATGGTTGACAGGAGACAGCTGGCAGAAATACCTGAGAATTCACACTTAAAGTAATCCCTGAAAATTGAATGTAGGTATGTGGAAATAACAATTATGTTCTCTAGTGATGTTCTCTAGTGAAAAGCCTTATAAAAACTTAACTAGAGTTTTGGGACCCTATCAATGGCTGTACTGTTGAATGAAGCAATCAAGCATGTTAAACACTGTGCTCAACAGGGACTGAAGGTTTGTGAATGAGCTTAATCTCCAGCTGATTTTATTGCCGACTCCTTTCCTCTGCTAATGATGTCCTGTGTTGCATACTAGTATAATACCACAGGATTTATCCATTATCAAATAGCGAAAAACCAAATGGTTTATTTGTAAAGATTTTTTCAGAGGAAAGTGATGACAGATACTTCTAAACGCTTGAGACGTATGGATTGATGGATATGTAGAAGTTGCAGAATAAGAACATTGTTCATTTTTTCTATACAGAAGAGAGATCGATTATTAAAAATGAAATCACTTATGTGCTTATATGTTTATAATATCTTTAAGGAGAGAGAAAATATTGAAAAAAAAAATCAACTCAACTTTAGTTGAAGAGGTTTGATCTTCCTGAGAGTTTAATCAAAATATCTATGTTATTTTTATCAAAATGTCCTTGTTCTCAGAATACTGAAATTTAGATTCCTCTTAAATTTACTTGGGATTTATTTGTGTTTTTTCCATTAAAATATTTGTTGAAATCAGATGCAGATTGTTAATTCTGCCAACTCTGTTCTTGATTATTTTATTAGGAAATTATTACCTGAAAATATTTCTGAGTTGTAAGTCTTTGGTGCATGACATTGTTAAGTTCTCTAGCCTTTACATAAGTTTAAAAAAAAATATGCTTCTGTCTGCATCTTGAAACTGTAACCTTTTTTTCATTTCTGGGGCTTAGACAAATAACTGCCATGACATGACACCTTAGTGTGCTTCCAGTGAACTCTTCTGAGGCTTTTGCCCCTGTTCTGTGCTTGAAAGTCCTTACACTGCTTCAGATTACATTAATTTCTGAAGGTTCTAAAACTATAGTCAGGCCTGACACAAGATGAGAACATTTCTTTGGTGTCACTTTGTCAAACCAAAAGGAAAGAGGTGAGCAGAATAAAACTGTCTTACCCTCACTTTTTCTTGTCTGCACTAAGAGACTGTCTTGCACTGAGACAATTTTCCAGTAGTACCATGGGATCTGCTGATGTAGAATGAAGTAACAATAAATCCCACTTGAGAAACTGCTATCTAAAGAACTGACCATAAAATGAATGTAGTGATCGATTCATTAAGTAGACTGTATACCTGTCTACATTAATGTTACATTTACATATAGCCTAATTGAAGTTTGAATCAGATTTAAAAAACACACATTGCTGATATCCAAAAAGCCAACAAGAGTCCTGGGGAGGTCCTTCAAGCATTATACATCCTTAATCTTACCTCCAGTTTCTAAGGAAAGAGACTGTGCAAAACCAATTTATCTGATTCAAGTCAACCACAAGTTTCAGGAGAAAATTTTCTATCATGTCAGCATGTTTTGCTCTTTCTGGTTTAATTGCTATATGGCTCATCTGAGCATGAGACAGCTTAACTAGTGTTCAGACGAGATCACCAAGGACTAGAGCTGTTTCTCATGGAGGAGTACATAATTTTTCATATATTGTATATACTTTCTAGTTGCCATTTTTAAAATGCAATTGTTTTAAAAACACAATCAAGATTTTGTCCTGAGTGATAAATTGCAAGCTAAAGTTAAGTGAACTTGTTTTGTGATAATCCTCTAAGATCAACAGCTGCCTGGCTGTCTAGTTTACATTGGCTAAAGAAACCTAAATAAAAACATATATTGTCCATTATTATAATTGCAGGGAAAGGAAGCAAATCTGTCCTTCTTTCTAGAAAACTAAATAAATTTGTGACAAGGAGCATATTTATTTACAATTGCAGCAATCACAAGAATATAATAAAATAAATCCTGTAAACAGTGCAATTATTCTGTTTATTGTAAACTTGACATTGCATTTGGAACGAGATCCTTGGAGACTTCTCTTTCATAACTGGCAAGACAGACATTTCTGCACATGAAATGAAAGCTTCTGTCTTTGTGTTTTGTATGTATAAGTGTGAATGGGTATACCTAAGTTCTTGGTACAGAAACAGGTTAAAAGGCAATCAATTTGAACTAATTAAACTAAATGTTCCACAGAAGAAACTCACTGAATAGCTATACTATTCTGTAAAGTAATTTTTTTACTAAAAATAAGCATCACAAATATGGCACTTGTGATACAGGGCATGAATGTATCAGTATTGAGGTCACTCTTTTTTTTTTTTTTAGATGCACCTATATAAATACTAATACATAACAAATAACACAAGTTAGAGTGATAAAAAAGATGAAAAAAAACACAATCTCAGTTACAAATTACATTTATTGTCCCCAAGAAAAGATGAGAGTTCATAAATATGAACATAAAGAAAAGAAAATTAAACTGTTGTTGCATCCATCTTTCAAACATTTTCCTCTGAGATGTCATGCATCTTTCCTATTTTTTGGAGCTATGCATCAGATTATGATGATAATCAGTGGGAAGAGAATATAACTCTTGAATTATTTAATGGAAAAGTAACTGAGGAGTATTATGGATTTCATTAGTATGAAACAGGCAGCAGCAATCCAGAAGAAGACAACACAAGCCAGCATTGCTCTCACAAACACAGTTCAAACTAGAAACAGAAAGGTGTGAGTTTTTCTACAGTATCTTTCTATGTACCAGTCTTTATCAAGAGCCAAAACACTAAGAACAAATGAGGCAAACAGCGTGGGGACTTCTGGATTATTATTTTTTGTTTGACTGGCCAAGTATCTTCAGCAATTATAAATATTTATCAAAAAACTGTGTTTCCTTCACTGGTACCAACTCAATGACAAAGATGTTTAGAGAAAAATTTAAAATATTAAATTACTTTTCATTGTGTTTGACAGCTTTGAAAGTTGTCCTTCCAAGTAATTAGAAATATGCAAAAAAATTATAAATTAATTAAATTTTGGAAATACCATTTCTCTTTTCATTTCTTCTTTTCGTAAACAAATGTGTGTATCCTAAAGTCAGCTATCACCCATAATGATTGCTATAATTTCAAAAATACAGGCAATAAAATCTCATCTACTCACTTGTTCTAAACTTGTAATTTGTATTTGAATTACAGCAACTTTTAGGAGTGTGTTCAGAATGTATCACACCTCTAAGCAACTGTTCCAGTTGTAATTTTTCCATTAAAAATATTTTTGTTTCCAGTTAGTGAAATAGAATCTGTGAATTGGTGATGACTGCAATTACAAATGTACTTGAAACAATGAAATTTTATGGGTATCTGTTAAACAAACATGATGTTTGAGACTACTGCTATCATCAACGGTTATATCTCTTTGCTTGCATGTTACTACTTGAAAGATTGAGCTCTTGCAGTGTAAAAGCTTTGGAACAACAACAGTCCTCTTCCAGGTGAGGCTAAGGAGGAAAAAATCCTGATCCAAACTTCATCATTCCATGAAAATCCAAATAAAAACTACATTCGCAACTGGAATAAGGTCACAATGAGAAAGAGACATCGAGAGCTTTCAAAATATTGCAAAAATAAAGAGATTGTGCCAACTAAGTTATGCTTTACCTTAGCATTCTATGTGTGCTTTTGAAATGTTTCCTCTGTAAATATAAATGGACTCATTTTCCTTATTTTCTTCAGTTTTTCATGCTTTCTCCTCTCTTGGTTTGCTTTTTAGGACTCTGATGTAAGTCCAGCTGTGGTTTTTTAAGAGGTGTTTACACTATTTCATGCACACAGCTCATCCATCACACTCTGCTCAGATACAGCAAGAATTCAAAATGCAGCCAGAGTGGCAGAGTCTTCTGTCTTAACTGAACCTAGAGTATCAGTTTTTCACCAACAGTGTGTTCCTGGGTTGAATGTGGTGGTTTCTTTCCTATTATGGAATATGTCAAAGAGCAGATATACTAACTTTTACATATGCTATAGTGAATCTTGAGACTTATGCTGGAAAAAACACCACTTCTTACTCACCACAAGTCATATAGGAGCTATGTTTCACACGTCATCCTCGGTACAAGAGATTTTCCTGTGTTCCATCTTATTGTTCTTAACTATTCCTAATGAAACAGTTTCTGGCAACATATAACCTGTTTTTCTTTCATATGCAAGACAATCTCTCTGATTAAATGCTAGATTTATATACTTTGTAATAAAAAGATACTATCAGTTCCAGATGTGGCTCACTTCCTTAGACAAAGTTTGACCAACTCAAGTTAGGGCTGCTTCCATCTGATGCTTGATAGGGCCAGACAACTCTGTCCAGCATGATGTTTATGTTTGTTTTACTTATATCAACTCCTGCTTTATACTGGTTGGGAGCTATAGTTTCAGTTTATATTGGAAATGGCAATTCACAAGGCATCTCTTCAACCTTGTAAATTTTTAAATGTGCGTATATGGGTGGTACCAAATTTTTGCTATAAGTGGAAGAAAACAGAGTGAAATTCTGTCCACTCAAGTTATTGGATAAGAAGATGAACCCAGCAGCAGCCTAAACTGAGCACTGCATCTCATACCTGCATGCCTCATATTGGGGAAAAAAGAAGAATTTTGTCTTTGTTTCCTCTCCCATTCTAACATAAATTTACCTCAGTACTGAGAAAAAAAAAAAAAAAAGATAAACAGAACCAAAATAGTTTGATCAGTTCTAAGAATATGGAATTTTAAAATATTGGTTTTCAACATTAATTTGAGAAAACTGCCAATGAACATATCTTTAAAAAAAACATTAAATCAGTCTTATTACTTTATTATCTAATAGCTTGTGTAAAGCTTGATGAGTGTATGAGATGTACGTCAAGGAACCTCAAGCTTCAGATAGTTTTTCTTGGGATAGGACTTCCAGTTTAGTTCAGAACTGGATGTGCTTTGTTTCACCTCTGCTCAGAAGGTGAATGTCATAAACACTCCATTTAGAAGTTAAGTTGTCAATACATCTTGAAGGTTTAAAGGAAAGTCATGGATCACAATTTTATATAGAAGAATATCATTTTTAGAAAAATTGAACTCTCAAAGCAGGTAAGTGTATATTAGAGATGAACAAGTGCTACTAGATAGTCCAGTCTCTGCCAAAAATATGTGGATCTGTTATAGCTCAAGCTAAGAAGCCTTGACTATTAAGTCTACTTCTAAGGGCTCTGGCTTAATTCCAGGATACCAATAAATATGCCTGCTGTCACACAGATAGTGTCTGAACAAAATCTTCTATCTAGATAAGATTAATTATAAACAATGACAATATTTTCAATATTGTCACTGTTACAAGCTATCAAAATTAAAAACTCTAGAATGTAACTTTATGATGTGTCATTTACCTGAGTGAGATCTTATCTCAGAATAGATACTAGAGTGTTATGGGGGGAAGAGCCTGCATATAGATAGAACTGCTGTGCTTTACATTGCTGGTGTGAACCTTAACAGGTACCTGTAAGGAAAACAAAAAAAAAAATCATTTTTTGGAGCAATCAAATACATTTATGAAATAACCTAAATTTACATCAGATAAATATATTGCATTGTGTGACCATGCTGCTTTTGATCCATTACCAAGAGATAAAAAGCTGGATTTATTATGTCATCAAACTGTAGGTCTTGAAAAGAGAATTATGTGAGAAGCAGGACTACCATGGCCCTTCACAAACTATTAGCTCTGAACTCCAGCACTTCAAATAATAATAGTTTCTCCACTGCTGAGCAATAAATGTTTGGTTAAACCTTGCAAAAATGTTTCAATGGAGTATCATCTGAGCATGACAAATGCATCACTTAAGCAGTGAAATGCAATCCATGCTCTTTAGATTTTATGTAAAAGTTAGTGAGATTTCAAAAAAAGTTCCAACTCGAAGGGGAAAGAGATAGCATATATTTCATGATGTTCAAAGAATCCCACCCAGAAAAGGAGACATTACTACAAAGCTGATTGAGCTATAAATCTGCAAACAATAACATCACAATGAATTTTGAGGGTGGGAGAAATTCATCACAAATAGTGGAGAAATGCAATTTGAACCATGGGAAACAATGTAAGCATGTTAGGCTAGTAGAGGTGTCAGAGAAAAAAAATTAAAATAATAGGATTTAGAGAAGGTTTTCCTTTGATTTCATCTAAGAAGATTTAACCTTCTCTGTTCTGTATATATCTTATAATCAGATCTCCATTGAGGAGCACTGAAAGCTTCAAGGATACTGTATTCCTTAGTGTTTCATTTCAGATTTTTTAGAATTGTTTTTAGGGTGCAATAGAAGAATAAATCCGTGGACTTCTCACTATCTGGCACTAGCCTATATAAGTACTTACAAAATTTCTTCTGAAAAAAAAGTAACAGCAGATCAGAGCATGCCTACATTTTCATGAAGTTTACTTACAAATACAAAATTACAATTGCTTTCATCTCCACTTGCATCATGTCAGTTTCTATATAAAGTTTCAGAATATTTCTGAACTTTAGGGAAGTTGGCTACCTTGACTACTCCATGATTTAAAGTATAACAGAAATGTTTATGGTTTTCCTAAAGCATGGAAATAGATCAACATCATGATTTAAGTGTACATGCTTGAATTCATTACCTAGCAAAACCTTCCTTTAAGCCTACCCAAGATTGCCAGCTTTCAGCCAATTTACCAGCAGGGTTTTTGGTTATTTTTTTTTTTTTTACATTGTCAATAAATCAATGTTTTCTGCCAGCAGCTCTGCAACAAACGCTGCTCAATTTTCAATTGCATATATCTGGGAAACACAAATATGAAATTGCATGAAGATAATCACTAGAGAATAAAGCACTAGATGCCTTTCCCAGCACAGCTAGCTGGGAACATAACTTGCCACTATATAATGGGTCAGAAACAGATTAGTGACATTATCTGGGGTTCAGCTAGATGCAATTAATGTGAACTCTGAAAGTACAGTTATTACCAGCATTTCCTTTGGTTCCAGGCAACTTCATAGAAAACTCGTCTTGGAGTAAACCAGTTTGTACAACTTTTATTTATTGTCAGACAAAGGTATTTTTCTTCATATGGATTTGACCCTATTGGGCTTACCCACTCCTCATTGTGCCCCTTTCCCCCTCAAACATACCTTTTGGTGCGGTTTTCACATTTTGGGATATTTTAATGAGAAGGTTTTACAAAAATGGGGATAAAAATAAAACTCTTGTTCTTTTATCTCCTTTCTACTTACTTTTCTTCATTGAACTTTCTTCTCCTATCCAAACTTTTTTTCTGTTTCTTCTGACAGAATGTAATAGTTATAACTAGATTTTTGCTTTTAAATAAATACTTATTTAAGAAGAAAGAGGTAGGAAAATAAATAGTTGGTCAATGATGTACTGTCGAAGCCACTGTCATCTCCCCTATCTCTCCTCATGCAGATTGCTCATTTCACCCAATCAACTTTAAAAAGTTACATTTTATTGCCTCTGCTCCAGATGAGTTGTACTTAGCACATAGACTTGAGAAAAAATATTGTTTCCAAGTTATTGCTGCTGCTTCTGATCATCTAAGCACAGCTTGGGACCGGCTTGCCTACAACATAAATTAAAATAGTCTGAAGATCTGTGTGCAGCTGACAGTAGTAATCTTAAATAACTTCCTCCACAGTTGCTGCAAAGGAGAGACAACCTCCTTGATCAGCTTTGTGTTGACTAGAGAGTCACCTTACTTCAAAGGCAAGCCACCAACTTTAAGACATTAGTAAATCACTGGAGCAGTTGAAAGGAGGTGTATGAAAAATCATGCTTGCAGTTCCTCTCAAATTGTACATTCTATACTTACTGTTACACGTGTATGCTACTCAATATAAGTGTCTGAGTAACAGTTCCATGGAGGAAAACCTCACTACTTTGCTAGAAAGGTCTAGATTGGTTGGTCTAGACTCCTGGTTTATGATAATCTCACAGCATATGTCATATACTGTATGACAGATACTTTGCTATAGCAACTAAAATGTTTTCTGTATAGGTACATTGATCTGCCTTGAAGAAGAGATGTCCTCTTTCTCTCACTTTACTGGAAACAGAAATCAGGAAAAAAAAAAAAGGCATCAGAAGACCTAAGAGTATATGCCATTTTGATATAAGACTTTTATTCCTGAGAACAAGGAACTATTGTTCCTGATCCAGTGTTGGAACCCTAACCTTTTGTCTACTATGTGTATTATAATTTTGGTTCTATTAGCATCTTTTTTAACTTTTGACTAGTATCCCTATCTGGGAAACCAAAGAAACATAGAGATTGGATATCAAATGAATACTTATAATGCATAGGTTATGTTTCCCTAGTCCTTAGGTAAGGTGGGAGTTTTTGTGAGATCTCCTCTTTTTCTGCAAGATATTGCCAAAAGAAGCATGCATTATTCTTCATGGGAAGTCTGAGAGGTGAGGAATCATAAAATGAATCTTGCAAAATAATAGTATCATGTTCATTATCGCAAGAGTCAAAGCGCAGGATCAAAGGCTTAGGAAAAAAACAAAGTTTGACAAAAAAGAATCAACTGGGAGTAAGGGTCACAGACAAATAGAAACAAAAGAATAAAGAGCAGAAGAAAACATCTGCAAGCCTTGCTTGTGGGCAGGGAGAGGGAAGTAGGAAGAGGGAGGAACTTTTCCACATACTTGCCCTCAGAGGTTTGCATACATTTGTGTACTCCACACTGTTTGAACCTAATTTATAAAATAGTTGCATTTCAGAGATAATGAACACCACAGTTGACCTCCCCAGAGGGGTTTCCCTTCCCCTTTAAAGATAGGGGGAAAGAACTTTCTCACCACAGGAGAACACAAAGACTTTTGCTGGCTTTAACCTCCTAACTACCATACCTTCTATGAGATATGTTATATATATATGCAGATATCTCTGTGTTCTTTCTTAAAAATATAGTCTCCTTCCTTGTTTTTCATCTTCAGTCTTTACATATGGCTCTGCAAAATAGAGGGGACAGTACAACAGTGGAAGGATTCAGGGGAGGCAGATTCATGTGGAGTGAGCAGAATTAGACTTAATCTGACTCCTGGTAGAGACTCATAGTAATGAATCCCAACCTGAGGAAAGTCTGAGTACTCAAAGACTGTATAGAATTCACCTTATAGTCTTCCTTATTGATCATAACCATTTTGCAATGAGCTGCAGTAATTTACCAGGAATATTTTGGGTACAGCAATAGTCTTTCTTTAAATCACCTTTCCTTCCCATACCTTAAAGCCAGAAAGGTATGTGTACCTTTGGTCCAGTAAGCCAATGGGAAGGCTTTAGTAAAACCACTACTTTCACAAAAAGTTCACAAAAGCTAACTTCAGATAGGTGAGGCCAGCTTTCCTTGGATTCCTCTGTAGTCAGTGAAGAGAAAAACGTTGGTTAGGATTTTCCTTTAGTATCTAAGGCAACTATCACTTTCTATCAATGTGGAAGTTTCCTGAGCAGAAATATTATTTTATACCACTATAGAATATTTCTGCTTCCTTATCTTATCTTGCTTATTTCCTCTAGAAGAAGTTAGCAGCAGTAGATTGATAGATCTCCGTGGACTAGGCATCACAGGAGGTGGAAAGCATCACATAACTCACCATTTACCCTTTGCACTTGGGAATATGGCAACTAGGACACACAGAAAATGTTTAGCAGGTAGAAAGAGGGTATAAGATAGCATCCATGAAAGGGATAGTTCTTCATACTCATTCTTGCATATGCTATGTTTTTATAGTGTTTATTTCTCTCCTTATGATATTTACTTGGCTATTTTTTTATTCAACTACTCCTGAGGTAACCCTATACTTCTGTTTATGGCTAAAGGGCTGTTTAAAGTAGCACATTCTACTCATCAAAGACTTGGTTCTGCAGAATTCTTATCTTCCTCACTTCTGTAAATTTTTAGAGCAGTTCAGTGTCTCACCATGTGAGTCTTTTGCAATGTAAATACTTGAAACTGCTGACAGCTATTTCCAATATATTACAAACAAAGACAAAAGAATAAAATTGGGAGATAATCTTTAAAAGATGTGGCATTAAACTCAAAATAAGAAAGACCTTTTCTCCAGACCCAGATTCAGACTTATAAAACCTCTTCTCCAGCCAGCTCACTACAAATGGCTATTAGATGGGGTCATCAAATTGTCCACAGAGAAGTAAATTCCTCTGTCACACCAGTGGGCAAACTAGGGCTGGTAAACTGTTTTGAGAAATGATGTAAAAATGTTTCACAATAGCACAATAGGAAGGACTCACAAAAGGAACAGATTTTTCATGAGTAGTGGCAGATTTTTAATCACTTGAAATCTTCAGAGTGATGACTGAACAACATGTTTTAGCTAGAGCAAATTTCCTGGGTTACCCAGAACCAGTTTGGTTGTAGTGGTGGGTTAACTTTGGACAAACGGACATCCAGCTGCTCAGTCACTCCCCAACCCAGCAGGAGAGGGGGAGAAAACAGGATTAGAAAGCTTGCAGGTTGAGATAAAGACAGAGAGACCATTTACCAATTACTGCAATGGGCAAAACTGCCTCAAATTGCAGATTTTTTTTTTCCAGTTAGAATAGATCAGGGTAGTGAGAAACAAAGACAAATGAAAAAAATCATTCCTCCTCCCTCTCCCAGGCTCTGCTTTGTTCCTTCACTCCCTACTCCTCTACTCACCTGAACAGTAGCACAGCGGGGGTGGGGAAGTGATGATCAATACGTGCTCTCTGCCACTCCTCTATCACATTTTTACCCTGCACGAGCATAAGCTCTCCCCGTGAGATTCAGTTTCTTTGGGAAATTGCTCTTTGGGTTGTGGAAAAACTGTAATGAATACCTGCTCTGGTGCCTGGAACACTTCCATGCCTCCCTTCTCCTCATCTTCCACCTCTTCCACTGATTTTAGTGTTCCTTCTGCTGTTTCTCACTATTTTTATCACCTCTTTCTGTTTCTGTCCAGCAATTTTGCCTTTTGTTAAATGTTTTCTCAAATGCACCACCAGCTTCACTGATGGGCTCAGCTGTGTCTCGCAGCAGGTTTGGCTCAAGGCATACCCTGGCTTCCTCCCACAAAGGCCTCCCTTGCAGCCTCCCACTGTCAACGCTTTGATGTCTACATACAATACAGTTGTCATCAAGGGAAGGGAGTAAAATCTAATGGCTGGTACTATGGTTTTAGAATCAGCACTATGACATTATAATTTTGCCTGTGCTAGTAAAATGCACCAAGTGTTTTCATCTGAGCAAGTGACAATTGCTGATCAGTCACTGTTTCCACCTCTTTGGTGGTATAGCCTCTTTGAAATCTCAAAAATAAATTCCCTACTTTTATGGAAGATAAAGGGAAAAAAGAAAATTACTTTCTGAAATTGGTTACAAATCTCACTTTAAAACTTGTAAATGTTACAGATTCATGTGGTTTTGAGTGATCAATACTTCAGTGTAAATATCACCTATCTTGAAAAAAACAAATAGTTTCAATTTCTGCATTTTAATGTCTTTCACCAAACTTTCTTCATAGAATTTGACAAACTGTTTAAAATATAAGTAGAGAAATTCAAACATAAACATTTTATGACAGTTAAAATATTTGCCTGTATATTTGGAATATATCAACAGTCTATTGCTATGCTGTCTTTGAATTTTGAAATATAAAAGCACAACCTGCATGTCCTTAATCATAGTAACACCGTTTTATAAATATAGTAAGAAATATTAAAACCTATGTATACACATATGGAAAAAATAGACTTTTTGAGATGTGCAGGGTCATTTCTGCTTTGCAAATCATGAACCTTAAGAGAGATACCACTTAAAAAAATCAATTTTGACAGCAGAGTAAATGATCTATGATAGAACCATATAGGAACTATACACCTAAACAGCATCTAATCTAAGATGAAGTTTAACCAAAGAGGTACTTGTACCTTTGAACTTAACTTATTCCAAATGTGGAGAACTGTGTTCTGGGCATGTCCTTAAAGGCCACCTTCTCCCTAGGTACAAGCAAATAACTCATAGCTAAACTTTCATGATTTCTATACTTCTTTTCAAAACGTGGATTTGAAATTTTAGAGCTTGTGGAAGCCTCACACAGGTGGGATCATCACTGGGTTCTGCTTTTTGAGAAATCAGGCTCAGTTCCCTCTTGTATTTGAAAAACTTGAACTGAATATTTGAATATTTTTTACCCAAACACTGTCTTTGCAAAAGCCAATAGATTTTGTCCTTCTATTGCCTTCTGTTGAAACCAGAAGCTTAAGAAATCAACATGCAAGGTAAAAAGAGGGGAACTATGAGTAAGAATTACTTTTTTCATCTAATAAATAGACTCTTATCTAAAAAGTTCCCATCCTGTTCTAGTAATATTTGCTATATTCTTCCGTTAAGCATTCATGGGAGCAAAAAACAGAGTCCTATCTTGAAATACCTCATGTAGGAGTATTCTCTTCAATGGCCTTGAGCTGAACAATAGTTCTGTCATGTCACCTAATAATGCTTTCAGTCTTAAATCTCAAGGTTCCTCTGCTTCAGATGTTACTTTAAGTCTTGTGCCAGGAGCTGGAAAATCATTTCTCACCTCCTATCATCTAGGCAAAGTCAAACTCATTGGGCAAATTCTTAGGGAAATAGGAACAAAAATGGATCAAGTATAGAGAAGATGATTTCTAGTCCCATCTTGAAAAATCTGATTGTTATTCTTATTTAGAAATGTATACAGCTTTACGTATCTGTAGGATAGGGCAGAAAAAATGTGATGGCTAGAATCTTTACATAAAACTCCACAAAGAAAGAAAATGATACATCATGGCTAGTAAAACTAACAGGAAAAATGTTATGTGGGATATGCAAAATCAATATATTCTGTATGAATAACATATTAAAAATCAAATCAGTCACTTGGAAACATATAGTTCATATAGTTCTTCCCTTTCCATTAATCTCTCCGTATTCAGTATATGATCTTTTTTCATGTAGCAGTCAAATAAAAAGCTGCATGTAGAGGTTCTTCTCATGAGATACTTTTGCAATGATGTAGTAATCAAGTACTGTTTCCTTGTGCTCCCTGAGTTTTGCAGAAGGGCAGATGATAAAGAGTTAATGACACCCAGGCAGATGTCCATTCCTTTTCACTCCTCCACAATTCAAAGGGGAAAATATGTAACTTGTGGTTAATTTACTTTTGCCATGATTTTTGCATTACCAATGTATTTGGAGCCAGAGTATGCTACTCGTAAAAGCTAGAGACTGGCTGTGCTTCTACAGTAAACACTAAATGAAAGAAGTCTTCAATCACATATGAAACAGTATCTGAAAGAGCAAATAATATACACACTTATTAGGGAAAATATGTTGACTAGAACATGGAAATTATATTAGGTCTGTAAGCAGAAAAAAAGTGCTAAATTAAGAGAGGGAAGCAACTGAGAAACAAAATGAGTGCTGTATAATGATAAAGAGGACTTGTTTATCACAATTAGGTAGATGAATAGATTGAAGACACCAACAGGGAAATAAATATGGAAGCTTTGTGCAGAATGAGAACTAAAAGTGAGAAAACTGAGAGGAGGTCATAAATCTGGTGGCCTACACAAAGTATTTTACATAGTTGTTTGTGTTAATTATTCTGCATAAAATTATGGTCAGTTTCTTCTTCGAGGTGTCACAAGCTGAGTATTCAGGGAAAGGAATTACAGTAGATCATACTTGTACAAATCCATAACATCCTATAAAATAAGGAAAACAATTTAAAACAACTCATTTTTGAGTCAGCTAAATCATTGCATGGGAGGACTCTAATACTCTCTCAGCTACATAAAAAGAGCATATAATTGCCATACAACAACTCTGCAAATATTGGTAAAGCAGAGACAAGAGGTGACAGCCAGCTTGCATATTAACAAAAGAAAAGCAAAGATATGTAAAGCCCTGAAGACTTACAACAGAATTGATTTTGCTTTGACATGCTATAGAAATGTAACAGAAATGGTTTGTATAATAACAAAGAGCACTAAACTCAAATTGGAAAGTAGCAGCAACATTCATATATGCATATGGGTTGCCAATGAGAAAATAAGGTGGAGAAGTTAAAATAAATAAAATGTCTTCTGTAGCAATCTGTTGCAGTTTATAGATTTTTTTCCCCTCTGACAACTTCACAAGGTCTCTCAGCTGAATATTGACACGCAGAATAAATGGAAAATAGTACTTTTTATCCTAGGCCATGGATTCAAGCAGAATCAATAAAGGTGAAGGACGATAGAAATGTAATTACCACATTAATCCACAGGAGCAAATTTAACACAGCAAAATATCATGTCTACAAACATCCTAATGAATTTTCAGGCTGAGCAAAATTGTGAGTGTTGATTTCAAGATGAATTAATTCTTTTATAGACATTTTGAGATATAGCAGAATACTTTTCACTAAGTATTACCCAATTGGATGCTTCCTGCCTGGTGCAAAAGTGAAAAGAGAAACGGATTCCATTTAGGGTAATTAGTTAATAAACTGTATTTTCTTCTTTAAAAAAAAAAAAAGATATATTTCTTCCCAGGGTAATAAAAATTCTCTGTGAACTTTGCTCGTCCTTTTAAAGAGTGTAAACAGATGCATACTTATAAAAAATGTGAGTTAAGATAGATAAGTTACAGAGTAGTGCCCTATCACTTGTTCTTTGTGGCCATCTTTTTCAGTAACGTATATTTTAATTTTAACTATACTTGGGCCAGGGCCCAAGGTCTTGACTGTGTTCTTCTTTACAGCTCTAGAAATGAGAGCAGAGACATGATTATAAAACTAGGGAAATTAACTTCAGAACTGGATCCCTCATCTCCAGATATACAAGAAATTCCTAGTATGCACTGAGATAGTGAGGTGGATAAATAATTAATAATAGCTATAAGAAGAGGGCAAGTGTTCTTTCCTCTTTTCTCAGCCTAATAGCAGAAGACCTTGAGAACTTGACCTACTGAAGAATAAGACATAAATCTGCTAAGCAGCTATGAGTGTATGCAGTATAATGGCTTCTAAGGACTTGGGAAATTCTTTTCATTGTTCTGACCTCAAGAGGGTCAGTATTGTTATCTCCTGGCAATGAAACATACTTGAGACTGTTGTTCTTTTTTTGAACATTAAAGAGTCTTTATGATGAAGTAGGCAAGACTTGGACAGCATAGATTTCTGTTGAGCTAAAATATGTATCAAGCTCTGTGCTATTCGCATAAGACTCATAAATGATGAATTCATGCTTTCTGAAAGCTTTGGGAGATGTAGTGGCTTGGACGACTCCACATATAGTTTATTAGACCTTCCAAGTATTAGAAGAGCTCCTTCTCACCATCAGCCCCAGCTATGATTCCTAAAGTAGTATCAACACAAAGTGTAATAAAACATTATCACTATACACAGACTTATTACTGTAGACTTTCAGGTAAATAGTAACTTCACCTCTTTTGTTTGGATAGATGTTATAGGAAAAGTGAATCTAAGAGAATAGTGAATATTTTGGTCAGTTTCTTTCTACAAACATTCTGTGATGACTATTCTTGGAGACAGAGAGTAGATGATAATACTGTCAGCTCTGATGGCATGATTAAGGTTAATATGGATACGGAAGTATGTCCTAGAAGCCATAGTTAAAGCTTTCTTATTGATGATATGTAGCTTATACATCTAGTGAGTCTTTACTCCACTTTACCATGCAGCTATTCCCTTGGGCTGGCACACAGTCTTCTCTTCCCAAAAAACACGATTGTCTTTGAGCTGCTGAATGTCCTTATTTTTCTGCCTTTCTTTTAATTATTGGACAGGAAAAAAAACATCTGTGCTGTTGTAACCACTGAAACATTTCTCCCACTTTAAAAGCATATATGGCATAGGCTTGGGAGAAGTAGAGTTAAAATCCTTACCTGCAATTTAAACATCCTGTTAAAGAAAGATGAGTTATTAGAAATAACAATATCAGTCGTCTAAACATCTTTGTAGCAAACCATTGACTCTTCATACTCTTCTTCCAACACTGGAAATAAAATAGACACACACTGCATTGCTTTTGTTACTCTGCTAGTGTTCTGATAGGTAGATGCCATTCAGTTTCATATGAGAATCTGCTTTTCATGAGAGACAGTGTCTTCACACAAATGGTGATCGAAGGGGCAAAATGAAGTATAAATACATTCTTCGATACAAATGCTAAACAACAAATGGAGTTTTAATTTGGGTAATGATCAGCAACTTTTGCCAAGAATAAGATAGCAAGGTAGGTGGACATATTTCTATACAGTCTCTAGGGAGGGAAGTAACCTTATACTATCCCAGTGTTTCTGGGTACATCTGTGATGTCTCTCAGCACCCTATATTTCAGGAAGTCAGCCTGTTTGTGAAGTTATTGTAAGGTAGCAGCGGGCATAAGTAAAACACTGCTAATATAGTACTTGGCCAAAAGTAGCCTCCCCTGTAGGAGTTTGTTTATAAATTGCTTTGGTCCACTTGACAAGGTCAAATCCATTCTCTTAATGATGAATCTCATCTGTTCTGGTGCAGAAAGAAATGTTTTCTTTCACTTCTACGTGTGGTAAGAGCTCATTCATCTCTGTATGTTCTAAAGGGAAATCTAGCTACATCAGAGAGAGAAGGAGTATTCAGAGGGCAACTGATGGCCAGGAAGATATATTGAATTCACTTTCCTGGGACAGACATTCAAATGGTAACAAGTGATAGAAAACAGCTCTATATTTCAGCATGATGTGTGTTCTCTCTCTTATGATTAAACCCCCTGTGGGCCATCTGCATTTAATGGGTTAGAACTACTTTGTAACTGCAGTTTTTCCTTCCATGGCTCTTATTTATTTGAGAGGAGACCAAACTGCACTCTTAAAAGTGCAGCATGTAGGAAACACTGCCAAAAGAATGAGAATGAAAAGGCAAATTTATGGGCCAGTGTTGTTTTAAGCATTTAGCAGTATAAATAGGAAGTGCAGATAAATGTGGACATATAAGTGACTCTTTGTTTATCTCAGTTACATTATTTGCCTGAATTCCAGAAAAGAATTAGCCCAATTAGTTTACATAAGGGTTAATGCTCTGCCCTCTGACTGGTGATTTAGCATATGCATAGAACTGTTTTCAAACTAAAACTAACTGGCCCCCCCCTTAGAACAGGTATCCCTAAAAAGAAAAAGCATTGCTGAGTTCATATTTTTCCAATTCTTAAAAAAAAAAAAATTAAAAATCAGATACAAATATGGAAATTACTGTAGCAAATAAGATGTAGGACACTGATTTAATAAAATTCAGAGTTTTAAAAATAGCAGAATGAACTATATGAGAAAAAAAATATTCATATAAACTAGGTAATGTTGTTCCTGGACAATTTGATTTAGCACAGCATATCTATTATGTATTTATTAGGGATCATATTCTGCTCCTCAGTGAAGTCACTGGCAAGATTCCTGTTAATTTCAATTAAGGTTTGATCATAAAGAGATTTTTGAGTAGAGTTAAAGAACTTTCATCCCTTGTTGCCCACACTGATGTTTTCTGGCTCTAAATAATAAACTCCCATCTAATGAGTGTATTTTCCTCTTTTCTCATTGTATATACTACTTCAGCATTTGCTAAATAATGCTCACTAACTCAGATCTCTATTCCAGAGCTATTTCTAAAAGGCTCCCAAAATCATTCAGTATTTTATTTAACCTATGTGTTCAAGTGACATCTAACAGATTTTTCCATACGTAAACATGCCTTTCATTATATATTAACATGTTTATAAAGAGTAATGGGAAAATCATTCTTAGTATTCCAGAAACTGAGTTGTTCCCTTAATATCACTTCGAAAGAAAAATGTAATGAATATGTTTTGTATTGTCTTTTTTCACTGTTAAAGGTCTCAGCTGCTTTCCATTTTTTATAATTAAAACAAAATCATTTGAGTAAATTCACCTGAGTAAATACAGTGTTACACAGATTCAGATACTTCGTTTTGAGGACAGTGTTTAACAAAGGTGTCATTTTTTACTGTAACCTTCGCTTTCTCAAAAGGGCGAAAACATTATGAAAGTGTTAACTGAGACCATATTCTGCCTACAAGCAGTATGTAAGTCATAATCAGCCTGGATTTAACAAAAAAAAAAAAAAAAAAAAAAACACACCAAAGGGTTTTGGTTTTTAACCAAAAAGAAATTTTAGAAAACGCTTTAACTCTCTTGCTGATCTCTCTCCTGATCAATAAATTGCTCATTCACATACTAGCTTCATGGGTAAGAATCTAATCTTTTGAAACTACTGGATTATAGCAGAAGACTTTGCCCAACTGTAATGACAGTGGTGCCATGCTAAACTGTGGTTGGTACATGCATGTAGATACTCTCATAAGAGTACAAGGCAGGTAGGATCAAGACTATTTCAATGATTTTTCATAATTAATAGGTGAAGAGAGCATCATTGCATCAACTCATGAGAGATGAAACTTCCAGCTGTTAGGTTATGGAGGTTTGTTTGTTCGATCATGGAAGAGGAGTCATGTATTACCACCTTGTATACCATCAAGTTCCACAGTATAAGATAGAAAGAAAGTATGATCTTTCTCATGATCCCATAACCTCCAGACTCCGAAATTATGTTTTTCATGCTAAAAAACATTATTGACTATACATTGATGTGTTTTTTAGTCTAGTCTAGTGCTTATTCCTATGGAAATGGTCATTGTTACAAAAGTGGACAGCATAAGCTAAGTTGAAGTTTTGAGCTGTCATGTGAAGACTCACAACAACCCTTATTCTTTGAGAAGATAGTGTGTTTTGAACACTCACCTGTTTGGGGTTTTTTATATATTTAAAAATCAATGACATCTTGTGTGTGGACTGCATTTTAATAAAAAGATTTGGTGAGGAATTATGTACATTTTATACTGCTATGTAACTGGAGTAAAAATAGATGGTACAAAAGAGACAATATTTCAAATAAATCTTATGTGAGAGAGTTGTGATATGTTCCTTCATTTGCACTCCACAACTGTATCAGGTTTAATGAGTTCGTGGTGAGAAAGAGTGGCTGTTTTTCAGGAGTCTGGTAGATTCACTGGTCTAACCATCACTGTCTTTTAATGTTCTGCTCTCATGCTGCCTTAAAAATGCAGGGAAAGAAAACCTGAAATCTGTTATTAGAGAAGCATCTCCCCAAAATAACTCTTTAATTTCCCAATATGTTTTTATTTTCAGTGACAGTCATACATTTATCAGCCCTGCCTCTTCAAGACTTACTTGTTGAGTTCTTTATATTTCTCCTTAAACCCATACTGTTCTTGCAAACAGAGATAGGAGAGGTGGCAATAAAATAAACCCTATGTTCATAGATCTTTGTGAGATTTAGGCAGGGTAATTCAGGCTATGTTGAATGCAGGTTTCCTCCTTACTGCAGCACTGCACCCTGACTGTCCTAGAAGTTTATTCTGTTGTTTTCAGTCATCATAACCATTTACTGCACATTCAGTGCTTGTCCAGCCTGTTGCTTATTTTACACAAATTAAACCTAACATAAGTTCTTTTACCTACCACAACTTTACATTCTGAATGTTTACTTAATAAGTTTGCTTATATCACCAGTATTTCACATGATAATTCACCAGTTAAATTACATATACACTTCAGCTTCTTCAGGCTACTCATAAGTGGCATAAGATAAATGGGTACCGAGCCTTGGGTAACTCATGATGTCTTACTATATATCCTGATGCTAGTCAAATCTAAAAAGATAAGTGTAGGGGGATAAGAAGGGTGTATTCTGGAGATGAGTGGGCCACTTTATAATTGGATATAAAAGTGCAAAGGGAAAAAAATAGTGCCTTGTCAGAGAAAAAACTTTCCCTGGAAACGTTTTGAATTTTAGCATTACAAATATTTTAAATGAGTTCTAATTCTGATCAAACTGACTTAACTCTGATTTGTAAATATCTCTGGTATTTAGGAATTTATCAATACAATATTAATTCAACAATGTAATTTCAAAACTACATTAATATTCTATTCTTTGCATAAAAAATCATTTACTTCTATCGTGCTAAAGTATCTCAGTACAAAATGCTCAGTATTGGTCATGTTTCTTAAATTATATACTCCAGGGCCTTACCATAATGTTCACAGTCCAAATAAAGTGCCTTTAACAAACTAAAATGGATTTTTTTCAACACTTGACAGTGTAAAATATTACAACAGTAAAGAAATGGAGTGAGAAATATAATTAATTTCAGTTTATTCTCAGCAACATGAGGTTACTTTGCTGATATGTTCCCATGGTATGTAACACTGCTGATTAAACTGTAGGTAGAAATCAGTTTTGTCAAACTTTTCTGACTATCTTTATGGCAAGGAGACGGGGTCTTCGGCAGTTAAATGTGGTATTGTCCACCACTCACATGAGTCTGCACGAATCTTACAGAGGATTTTTGGGTTTCATTACTAAACTTACATCTGTTAAAAAATTTGTTCAAATACAGGCTAAACATTTTCAAATTGTTGAGGAATCAATCATAGGACAAACAATGGTGCAGTGTTATGTCATCACAAATTCTTCACAGCAATAATTACAACAATATTTCACTTTCTCTTTAAAAGGATAGGGACTCTTTGCCCAGAAGTTCTATAAATTTACTTCTCAGCATTGCATGATGATCATATATCTCAAACATTAGTTAAAGAACTTGGCAGGAAAGCTATGTAAATCGCCCTCTTTTGTTTTTAGGGCATTTGCCACATGTTGAAGAAGCAGCAAAAAGATTAGTTGCTCATGTTAAGAAATCATTAAGTGGATAATATTAAAGCACAGGAACACAGGTCCTGTCAAGTGTGGGAGTGTAGTCCAGTGGAAAATAAAATAATTTACCTTACATAGAAACTTAGTCAAATTATTTACATATACTGAAATGCCTCTATTCTATAAATTTCTTATAAAAAGAGAATCCTACAAATAGTCTCATTGGCTCCATTTGCACTGTTTGTGGAATAAGGAGCCACTCATCTTGGTTAAAAAATCTGAGTTTGGCCTTAAGCCAACACGGGCCAGATTCTGCCACCCTTACCAGAGCTGAATAGTACCTTAAGATGGGCCTGATTACAAACCGATTACTCACGTTGTGTTGAGCAGTTCTTTTCATGAATGGGGCCATTGTGAATAAACATTTACAAGTGATTCACAATTTGGCCTATGTGAGTAGTCTCACTCACATCAATGCCTCTACTCATGGAGTAAAGCACTACTAAATAAAAGTGGCAGAATGTGACCCCGTTGTAGTACTTGACATCTAACATGAAGATACTTTTTCATTAGCTAAATGAAACACTGCAACCAACAGACTATCATTCATTCTTTGAGACGAGGCTGATGCAAGAGCATGACAAGCTTAATGCAGGCCTGCAACTTATCACACCTCAGGTTTAATGAAGGGTTGAATACCTGTTTGTCTAATGCGTAAAGTTATGCTAGCAACATGTAACAAATAATTTCCATTGCTAAACCTGCAGATGAAGAATTAATTAGAGTTGTACCCCTTTCAACTACATAAAATCAGCAGGAAGGTGATGCAGTCTTTTATTTTCCCCCTCTATTTTGGAGGCTTCAAGCATCTGCAATTGCTGTAAGGTTTTCAAAATGGATGTTTATTCTCCCTAAGTATTCTTTACTGCAACAAATACTTAGAAATTTGTTTAATTTTACTCTTGACATAAAAAATCTTGTAAAAATGTTGTTGGCTTTTTTTTCTGGATTTCACAAGCCAATTATAGTAAATTCTACTATCAAAATAAATAAGTAAGCTGGAAAAAAGGCAATAATAAAAACGACTTGAAGTTTGACAGCTAAGCTTTTGCTTTTTTATCCACTAATGATGTTCTTATAAAAAAATTATCTGGAAATCACTTTGACGTGTTTTTATATATTTAATACTTTAAAAATTGTTATGTGGAAACTAAAAAAAAAAATTAAAAAATAATATCTTGTAGAGCTGGAAACAGGTTAACTTGATTTAAAAAAAAAAAAAACAAAACTTGTATTTCCACTTCTTTCATGTTTCTGTGTGTGTCACAAGTATCTATGTAAAACTGATATCTTTACCTGTAAGAATATATATGTTTTAAATTTTAAATCACAAGGTTCATTTTACTACTTTCTAAATAGACCACAAGAAAGAGAAAAGATAAATTACAGCCAGAACACCCTTTCCAATTCCTCAGACCAAAGTCAAACTTAATTTTTAGAAGAAGAATAAAATTAAGAAACCACAAATTGGAGTATAGGTATGTGTTAAACATTAATGTTTATTACTAGTGGCAAATAGGACAACTTTCCTTTCAATCGGCCCTGTAAGAATCTGCTATAAGGTTTCTGTTTTCAACTGAACCTAATGTTTTCAAAGTTAAGTTTGTTTATTCCACTGAAAGATTACAAAATGGGCACATCTGCTATTTTTGTTTCCAAGTTCAGCCTCTCAAGTGGGAATAGGGAAAATTTGGGGGTTTCTGTGAGTTTGATTTTGTGTGTATTGGTAGTTCTGCAGTTGATCTGATGAAACGTGCTTCCCTGATCTTCCCTTTTCCTCCATCCACTCTCCATTCCTAACTAAGGGCAGAGAAAGGAGCAGGGGGTGCCCAGAGAGTTGTATCCTGTTCTAATCACAGCCATGCAAGTCTTTCTTTATTTCAATTAATTTACTTTGCCTTTATGAACCTGAGAGACTGACTGTTGCTTTCAAAGAGGCTGACATTTCACTCATCTGAAGGAGCTTGGAATGTGACAGGGGAAAGGGAGGAGAAGTAAATCAAAGCAGATAGCAATTCTCCAGATGTAAAGTATTTTTCTTCTCCTCTATTTTTTTTTCCACCAGAAATGTCAGAAAGCCTGCTGACATTTTAATTCCTTTGTGATAGGCTGAGAGCTGAGAGCCAAATCCAAATCCTGCTGCCACTGCAGTTGAAAAGATTTTTCGCATCGACTTTAAAGGGAGCAAACCAGCCTTACTCTCTAAAAAAAAACCAAAACAAACAAACAAAAAAAAACCCCAACAACCCAACAAATAAGCAAAGTATCAACAAATTGTAACTGAAACTAAATGAAATTTACTCTTATAACATCTTGAGATCAATTACAAATGTAAACTGGCAAGCCTTGCTGGATTTTTTTTCTTTACAATTTGACCATAGCCTAACAAAAAACAGTAAGATTGATTGGATTAGAAATAAGACTGCTGTTGCATTTTTTCTAAATGTAGATTCTGTTGAAAGTATCACAGTACTATTCCATGCTCTCTCTAGTCACCTAAGTTTCAAGATACACCATCTGCAACCTTGAAGATTTCATTTAAACACCAATTGAGTTAGCCCATGCACATCTTTACTGTGATCCTGCTTTTAGGGATATATTTGGCAAAAAAAAAAAATCTTATATTGAACAGGAATACACTTGGATGCGTAAAATAAACAAATACATTCTATTTTCATTACATTAGTTGTGCATTGATATAACTCCAACAAGCTAAACATGCATTTAGCAAAACAGCAGAGCCTGCTCAGAGCAGCAGCACAGAGCTAGGAGAATTAGGACTACAAATTCCACCTACAAAGTGAATGATCATATATTTCCTTCTCTGTATGGTGTGCTTAGAGATTTACTTCATGGTTTTAGTATAGTAAATATATTTTCCTTCACAGAGTTTTTCCCTTATAAAGCATTCATTTCTAAAGCATTAGTTTTGTATGCAAGACTGCTAAAAACCAATGAAGTAGACATATTTGCTTAATAGTTTTATTCTTTTTTGCAGGTTCTATAATCATATTTCATCAACTGGTACAAGAAAACATATTTTACTATAAAAACCAAAACAAAGAGGGCTTGTTGAGTTTGATGTATAGTAAATCTATTTGGTTTATTCTTGTTTTATTGCTAAATATTATATTGCATTTGTTTAAGCAGACATTGTGTATACTGTGATTTCTAGCATTCCACACACAGCAGCTTATTGTTGTGTCCTTTCAATATGGGAAACAAGAAGGTTTTCAGTTTGCTATTAAAAAAAAAAAAAAAGGAAATGAAAAAAAGGCACTGCTATATTACATGGCCCAGGAAATATTGGCAGCATGCTCTTTGGCTTTCATCCGTAGAACTGCAATGCTGGAGGACCTTCGTTCAAACTCTGGCTTGGTTTCAAAAGCATGTCCATTGCTTGCCCCAGAAAGTAAAGAGTCAGTGAAAAAATTATTGAGGGGCACGTGACTGAATTGATTCTGGTGGTTTGAAAAGCCTGTGTAGCCAGAATCTGTCCGAGGTGAATGGGAATAAGGTGTCATGCAGGAGGATGTATCTCGTGGCAGCATGCAGGAAGTAACCACAGAACCACTAGCAGCATTGCCTGCCCACAGATTGTTCTGAATCTGAAACATATAAAATGAATAAGATTAAATGTAGATAGTTCATCGTTTGTTTTCTGCAATGCTTGGTTTGCTTTATTCAGCACATCCATTAATAAATAGTTCTACTCTAAAACATGCAACAAGACATAAATAGTTCTCTGCAATCATATTCGAAAATACCATGAAGACATTAAATGAGTCAAAATACTGGATCATCCACTGCTGCTGAACCATATTCTTTTCACTGACACCCTCTCCCTCTGTGGGTCTATCCTGAGTACCTTTGAACTTCAGGATGCCATCAGCCCAGACAATCAGTAAAATTAGTGGAAGCACACAACTGACTTCAAAGAAAAGTGTCAAAAGAGTAAACAGTATCATAGTTGTTTTAACCAAAAAAGCTTTCCCTCATCAGAATTCTCTCTTACTCTAATGGTAGGAAATAGTATAACACGGTGAACAAAACAAACCAGGATTTCTTGAATGACAAAACCCAACAATTATTTGCAAAATAAAATTTTAAGAAGATTTGCATAATTATTTTAAAACAAATTAATCAACAAAATGCAAGAATAGTTGATAACACATCCAAGATTTTTTTTCCTAAAGTTGTTTCAGGATGGTTTTAAGATTAAAATATTTTTCATTACGTTTTTGTATTAAATTATACTTAAGGGCATTTCTGTTTCAGCTCTCAGCCTTAACTGGCTGCATTGTGCACCCCTGGAAAATGTTGAATGACAGCCTAAGACACAAATTTTGTGGTTACCAACAATATCTGCTGAAGATTTGGAGTAATCACATATTCAGGCTTTGATGTGTAATGCCTTCTGTATTTGGCAATAATTTAGAGCTTCATTCTGAATCTCAGGCCTTCTCATATTGCCTATGTATAGATGTTATTTATGGATAGGTATTTTTCACTTATTTGTTACTAGGTGAACAGAGGGAAAGGTTTTCAAGACCTAGCACTAATCAGCTCCCATTATAATCTCAAGCTTCATTCTTTCATTTCCTCTCTCTTTGCTTTCATAAAACTTTACACTCAGTAGCTGTCTGTCTTTTAAAATCCTCTACTCTGTATCTTTTTATCAGTACTATATGGATATAATCTCTGACATATTTTAACTTCCTTGGTCATTCCTCACTTGCACTCACCATTATAAAATACACAGCTTTCTATTTCTTCTCCACTTTTACTTACATCACAGAATCACAGTATCTCTTTACAAACGCTGGGTTTTTTTATGTTCAAATATCATGTTACAAGACATTTGTAACTTTCATTCACAGTATAGAATTTCTCAGTAACTATATCCCTTTCTGTTTTACTTTGCTAAATTTGTCTTCATCCTAAAAATATGTTGTCTGTCCAGTATATCATTGTTCTGACGCACTGAGATTGAGCCCACACGTCTTTGTTCTCTGCTATACAATTGCAATTATTCTTCAGTTAGCACTGTAAAGTGAATTGTCACTTCAAACTTAATTTTCCTTCAGGTTCCACATCCACAGGCAAAGGAATTTTGGCTTTAAGATATGTAGGTTATCTGAGCGATTTTTTTTTCTGCCAAAGTAGAGGTCAGGGGAAGTAATTAATTACAACAGACACATGCATACACACACAGAATGAAACCCTTTCTAATATTGAGTTGGGTATTTTTCCCCTTGTCTGATTACTTTGCAAAAAGACATATTCACCAAACCACCACCAAGATAAAGAAAGATAAATTATGGTTCATCAAGACCATCTAGCTGAGACCTAGCACCATAGCAAGGATGAGATGGAATCTTACAGAGATCATAAGGAGCTGACAAACTAATTTGGTCTCCCTGGCAATTCCAATAGCAAAAATAGAACCAGTAAATGCTCCAGTTTGATTTCCTGCAGAAGGCTGGGAGAAAGTCATGGTAGCAACATACCTCCCCAGATTCTTAGTCTGGTCAACTCCTTGCTCACACAAACATGCATACACACAGGCATACACATACTTTCACACCCACTCACATGAATGCATCTTGCCTTTCCACATGCACACATGCACAGCTAGTTGGGCACACCTCAGGTATCTGCTCCTGTATATCTTAGGTGGTCTGCTGAGAGGTAATGGAGTGAATAAGGTGCCTGGGGAAGGTTATCAAGGATTTTTCCTCCTCCTTGTGGGCCTCCTGAGATCTACAGGAGGAAAGAGACCCCAGTGAGAGTTTCAGAACTTTCCAGTTCCCATCCTTCCCTCCTCCCTTCAGCAATTTTTAGAAGACTCTCAAACATCAGTCCATGAAAGACCCTCTACAGCTTGACACCTGCCTCATTACTCCTTAATTAACCCATTTGAGACAGAATTGACTTAATAATCAGACAAGTTTGTTCTTTTTTAGTCTTCAGAGAACAGGTGGTTTCTTTGGGGAATAAAGGATACGTCTTATCCAGACCTATGTGAATCATTGTCTTGCTTACAAAGGTTTGTCATATTCAACCACATAGAACATTCCCAAAGGCAGCAGTACATCTCTCAGTCAATGATTTCTGAGTGTCCTATTGACTAGAAAGTTTCTCAGATCCTAGTACAGACTTACAGAATGCAACAAGAAGGAAACAAGAGACCCTGAAAGAGCTGGAAAGAGTCCTAGTGAAGTATATAGCAACTGGTAAGTCACCCATTAAGATTCATATGGCTTATTGCCTTCTCAGACTTAATGAGTTTGGAGCCACATAGCATGTGATCTGAGTACAGAGAGTGGTGAAGAAGACAGCAGTTGAAAGCCTTTTAGATCCAGAGAATACATCCACTTTACTTGAAAGCCCAAACTGCACACATTCTGTCTCAGTCATGAACTGGGAAAAGCAGAAACAGAGTCATTCATACCAAAATAATGTTGTCTTTTTTTGGGGTTGTTTTGTGTTATTTTGTTTTCTGAAACACTGAAAATGCTGAAAACTTATACTTTATTGTATTTTGTGATTACATGTATGTTTCTTGCAACAGCGGTGACACATAAAGCAATCTTTGGGCTTTTCTTTCCCTTTCTTCGTACAAAACAAGTCACTCATTCCTGTTTCCATGATCTTCCATTTCTCTTTACTGAGTTCAAACGAGGAGCTAATCCGGCTAAAAAAGAATCCAGGGTGTGAAAAAGTAGATTTCAAACACATGCACTCAGAATTCCATTTTTTTTAATGTTGTTTCCAGACCAAATAGTCTCATCAATAGATGAATTTGCATGGGTAGAGACTGGTTCAACTATGCAGTATCTAATTCATAAGCTAATTCTGAAGGAGCTCATCATCTCCAGAGCTAACTCACACACAACAAAGTCTCATTTATCTGACTTACCAAGATTTCTTTCTAAGGAATGGCATGCCAAATACCGCAGTCACTCAAGTTACACAGATTATGGGAAGAAATTTCCCAAAAAAATTTGTTCAAATAGGAACACACAAAAGTTTATCTTTAATGCAGTCATGATGAGAAGACTTCAAAAGCTTTAGAAGCTCAGATTGAAAATGTCCAATAACCTATATAGTTTGGAGGTATCAAAAAATCACTCTTTCTTTCCATACTTCTAGTAGTTAGGTTTGCAGCAACATAAGTTTAGGACCACCAGTCTTCCTGATATTTTTATCCTAGACAAATCTCTTTCAATTTCACTTAAGTGAGATTGCACAGGTATAATTGAGAACAGAATCCAACTGCGTATCCTAAAACATACTAAACATATTCACATTTAACAAAATATGTGAACAAGCTGTTCATTCCTAAAACATTCAAAGGGGTGCCCTAAGTTTCTTTCTTAGGGAAAAGGACCCAAATTAGTAAAATTAACTTCATAAATCCCACAAGATGCTAAGAAAGCTTTACATCTCTCATGAGATAGTTCTGCTTTTTAAAAGCATGTTTCAGTCATATCAATTTTCCAATCATTTTAGTCAGTTGAGTGACTTCATTTGTGATAATACATTTTCATTTCTTAGCAAGGACTGATAGCATAAATATCTCTTAGTGAAATTTAGGCACAGAAGGTATTCCTATACTAAAAATAAATAGAGTCATGTTTTACAATAAGTCAAAATTATCAGACCTTCTGGTATGTTGGAAGGAAAAGGGACATTATGTACTTGAATTTAAAGAAAATATTTTTCCTCTTAAACTCTTGTGTGATCCATGAACTATATAAAAGGCAATTCAGAGACTGTGAATGAGGCTATACATACAGCACATCTCTGGTTTCTGTTAACATCACAAACAACTTGAGCTTTGCTCTTGTGGTTACCATGAAATTAACAGAGCCCTTCAATATATTTACCTACTATATGTTTTATACACACACACACACACACACACACACAGGCACCTTTCCTGATAGAAAAAAAAAAAAAAAAAGAAGAAGAATTTCAGAGCTGTGACAAGAACAGAACCAGAGAGCTATGGTTGTTAGCATGGTTATTGTTTTCTAAGCATGTGACCTTCTGCTTGACACTGCAGAGGAAAAATAGCTGAGGTAAATGGTCTTCCTATTTGACGTCATTGCTTTTTTTTTCTGCTAAATTATCAAGCTCCTAGAGCTTCAGTCTTCTTACACATAAGATCAAATCTCCGAATTGTCTAAGAGTTTTGCTATCGCTTACCCGGCTTTGTTCCTCCCATCACCAAATGTTTTGACTCATGTTATTTGAGCTGCCTATCTGTCCAGACTCGAGTCTGTTTCCAGCAGACACATATATGAACACCCAGAGCTTCTATTTGAGTGGACATGTGTTTGAGTGTTGTTTTCCCATGTGTTTTCACATGGGAAACAAAATGCTAACCTATTTTAAGATCTTTAGATATGAAGTAATAAGTTAATATAATTTAGATCACTATTATGATTATAACATACCTGTTATGTTATGTGTTACTGTAATTACTCTAGTAGGTAGAAAATCATCATCGACTGTTTTCAGTGTGTTCCTGGGCATTGCAAGGGAGACAACAGTGGCACTAACTAAACAGTTCAAGAACTTGACTTCATACAAAACCCGTGAATACGAAAGAGACTGATATGATAAATTTTTGTCACTTTATGTAAAGTAACAATCCTTACACTGTCAGAAAACATGAGAACTGCTCTTGCAGAAGGAGCTAATTTAGTCAAAAGAAATGTAATGTAATGAAATGAAATGTTAAACTGCTTAAAACTCCTAGTTTACAACTCATTATCTGAATGTTTTTCCTTGTCCATCAGCACAATTAATTTGGTCTGTCGCTTGCCACGGTATTTTTTTTAATGGCTTTTAAGAACATCCAAAGTAAAAGTATGTGCAGAGATTTGGCTGTACTTCCCAAGACTGCAGATACATACTCAGAATAATTTAAACTGAAAGGGATCTCTGGAATTATTATTCCAAACCCTTGCTCACAATTAACTTTTAAATTTAGCTCAGGTTACTCAAGCCCTATCCAGCCAAGTTTTAAGTAGCTCCAGCTACAGAGATTCAATAACTTCTATGAGCAATTTGTTCCAAGACTTTACCACTCTCATTGTGTTTTCCCTTTATATCCAGACAGAATAATTCTTGATGTCATTTGTGACCATTTTATAGGAGCCATAGGACCTAATGAGTATGCTAAGTGTGTAATGTGCTGTATTGGTTTCAAGTAAATAGGAGAGAGCTACAGCACACCATTTTCAAATATGTCCATTAAATGCAAGTTGGCCCTTGGAACTGAGAGGATTATTGCTACAACTCAAAAATATGTGATAGACCCATTCAGTCTACATTTATGTTTATCTATGGTGAATAAAATTAAAATCTGTTTATTTGATTCTATGTTTAACCAGTTTCCTGAGGTGCAAAATAATGCTAGATTCAATTCATCATGTTTTCGGTCTTGTACAGGATGTTTTGTAGGTAAATAACTTCCCCCTGCTGCAATCTAAGGGGCCAGTTATGATAAGAATTAATTCTACTTCATATCTATGACATAGCTGAAGACAAAACTTCATACTTTGAAAAAAGCTACTACAAAAATTTTCTATCTCAGATAAAGTGAGTTAGCCCTTTTTTTTGGCCCCAGATAAAGTCACTCACACATTTAAAGAAATACGTTTCACATAAAACAAACAAACAAACAAAACCAAAATAAACCAAATAAATCCTCTAACAAACTGAATGTTGAGTCTGCAAGGAGCACCACATACACTGATGGTACAGAGAAAAAATAAAAAAATAATTGGAAAATATAAAAAGTTCAGTACACAAACAGGCACCACTCCAAAAGCATAGAAGTGTTACTCTTGATGGAAGAGTAGAGTCAGAACACACACAGTAAACAACATACCATTCAGGTGGTGGCCTAGCTCCATACTGTCACAGCTAGACAACGTTAGACAACACTATACAATAAAACTTCTTTGAAGCTGGCTCAGATATGTCTACCACATCTACTCCTACTTAAGCAGTGTACTCATAGCCTTAATGAACTATTGTGATTAACTGTCATTTATATGTGTACTACAGTTAAAAGAATTTTTAAGTCATATAACATGTGGTGTCTAATATATGCCATATGAAAGTCTTAACTGGAGCATGTAACTTTGATTATTGCTAATGAGAATTACCCATATGTGCTAAGGCTAGAGCAGAACTGTAATAATGATCCAAGGACTTAGTACATAACACATATATATTGATACCACTTCTGCACTCTTTGATTGCCAAAACATATCATGAGATGCCACACTGTTCAACATGTTTAATTTGATCTATCAATCTGGTGGATGAAATGTAAATTTCAGCCTCTTCCTTCTATTTTTTTGAGATTTCAATGTTCTCCTTTCTATACCCTCTATATCACTCCAGTTCCCATACCTCTGAAATGCTTTTGTCTCCTCTGAATTCCTACTTGCACAAGGCTGTGTTTTTCCACAAAAAAAAAAAAAAAAAAAAAAAAGATTAAATTAAACATTCAATCTTATCCAACTCTCTGGATTTTCAAGTAAGATAAACAAACAGTACATTTCACACATGATAGTAAGAGGTAAGGTGTAACATGATAAACACTAACAAAACAACTTAGAAGAATGACAACAAATGAACTAGACTTACAGAACAAGAAGAAAAAAATGTAAAGTATGGAAAGAGTCTTAGATGAGGGGGAAAATGGTGCCATTTATATCAGCTTTTCAAGGATATAATTTAATAGGTTTTTTCATACTGATGCACTTTACATTTATAAAGATAACATCTTACAAATTTAACTCATACAGGAAAAGCTGAAGGTCTATGTGATAATAGTAGAGGCTTTTGAACAAATTTCAAATTGTGTGTAAATAATGAGGGGATAGAAATGAAAATTTGTTTCATGGTTTTTGCTACTTGCTACTTCTCATACTTAAACATTAAATCTGACAAGGTCAAGTACTCTTGGAACATTTGCCTCCTCACTAGGCATGGGACGGCAAAAGCAGTCAAGTAAAGACCAGTAAGGTAGAAGAGTAAGGCTATGCAACTTTTTTATTTTTCCTCTCCCAACACATAATATATAGATCCATCTAAAGTATAGGTGTCTTCATCTGAAATAGGTATCAGAGAAAAAAATAGCATTTTTAGAGATCATCTTACCTATTTTATACCTTATACTTTACGAAAATAAAACTTAATTTACCAGATTTTCAGCAACTTTAAAGGGAACACATCTCCAATACAGAAGCCTCTGTGATTAAGTTTCCTAAACACAAATGTTTATCTGACCAACAGCTGCCTCCCCGAAGGATGAAATATTTTTGTAAGTTGTGTACATCAGCACTGTTAGAGCATCTCAGATATCTCTTTATTTAAGTGACTAAATCAGTTACTGTTTGTTTACTAGCATTTACTCAGATCAGTAAAGTAAACCTCTCCATTAAGTGAATCTGCATTCGTTTCCCTGCTGAAGTTAAGATGCTGCCTCTTAGCTTTCATAGCATCAGCAGATGATGATGGGATGAGAGTTTTAACCAGTGAGTTGGTTTCCGATTGGACTTAAGGTGACTTAAACCATAATGTGTTGCATCTGCATCTGAAGCTTAAACACTGAAACTAGTGGAACGGAACCATTTAACTAAAATGAATTAAAAGTACCATATATAACATTTTCCTAGAAAAAATCTAATTTTCAACATGATGTTCTCTAACATTAAAGTATTTCACCTCAGTGAAAACTTAGCAATGGCATGGTATAATTAATGTTAAAGCCTAGAAAAAAAACCATGTGAATAACAGATGATTGTTCTGGAATATTGTACTAACTGTCCTCTGCAATCCAAGTAGATGTTGCCAGTATAATTAATGAAATATACATGTATGTAGAATTTGTACAGTTAAGGAGATACTGAGCAACTTGGCAGGCAGATGAGCAACCGTTTTGCACAACAAGCAACACCTAAGGTCAACATACTGTACAAATAATTAATGTTAGACTGAATTAGAAAAGCAAACAATTATGATCCAGAAAAAAAACCCATTTAAATTATTTACTACTATTTTGAAGAAAACGTGGTCTAATTTAATAGCAAAACTAGACTGGGTTATAGAAAGGAGGATTGGAGCAGACCGCTTCTAGACATCCTTTCCAGCTTCACCAGTTTTCTGATTCAGAGACAGCCCTCTATCTGAAATAAGTTGAAAAGATCATTTCCTCACAGGAAAGCCTACGTTCAATTGTTCTTCATTTGTACTTGATGAAAATAGTTGCTGAGAGACTAAGCAGGAGTCTCCACACCCTCTGCTAACTGCAAAAAAGACTGATGTTTTTTCTGGAATGCAAGATGTCTGTTTTGTGAACACATTCATGGTGGGGCTCAAAACAGAAATCTTCAGGCTGCAAATTCATATAATGCACGCCAGAAATTCACATTTATGTCTGCTCCTTCTGCCACACAGCAGTAAATATCTCAGCTTGATTTCATCCTTTTTCAACACTCATCCTACTTTTTTTTGGTCAGCAACAGAGAGTCTGGTTTCTTTCATCATAGTAAAGGCTTCACAAATAAGCTTTAGTGATCCGTGTTCCACAGTCCCCAAGATCCAACTATTTATTTGAAACATGACAAAGCTTGTCTAATATTTACTAGTGTCACAATGAGTTGTTTGTGCATAGGGTGGGGGGTGAAAGGGAGGTGAGAGAAGGGAGAAAAATAAGCACAACAAAAGAAAATAAAATGGTATTTTCTTTTTTTGCATTTACTACACTGAAATAATGGAATTATTTGGGAAATCAATTTATAACACTAAAATCAAACGTTCAGAGAAAAATTTAAAAAAATCTCTTTCTGCCCGAACTGTGGGACAGATTAATGAATATTTACCAAATCATATACTGTATATTTATTTTCCATAAGTGAGACACTTCTAAATGGGCATCTAGTTCAAAAGTTTTGAATGTTAGTGGCCATTATGATTTTAGTATGGATTTTCATTTTCTAAAGCATTGTCACTGGGAATATTACCTATATGTCTTAGATGTGGTTTTCCTGAAGGTGAGGATTTAATAAGGTGAAATTATGAAGAATTAACACCAGGTCAGCAAGAACAGGAGCTTGCATTGACTGTACTGTGATCATTGCATGGATACGTATTTATTTTCCAGCATTACCCTGTGGTTGTGGGTGAGTACTATGCATTTATGTTTATGAATTAACATTTTCTATTTCTACACATTTTAGAGATGCTTTATTTAAGACCATGGTACCAAGACTTCCATTTCAATCTCCTGTTTTTGAGAACTTACAAATGAATGACATAAAGTTTTGCCAGATTGAAATTTAATTATCTTATTTTAGTTATTTAGTTATTCCATTATCTTATGCTAATGAAAATTATGTCATTTGGGAACATTTGTAGATAAAATCTTACTAGAAATACAAGATGAGCTTGGAGATACAAAGTTTAGAGTATAGAGTCAGGAAAAGAAAGAAAAAAGCTTCAATACTGTTCCTTGTATCATCTCTTATGATGCTATAGATGAGTCGGAAAGGCCTTCAAAAGACACTTAAACACCTTGAGTGAGATCTGTATGAGGCTATCTATGTCTCTGTGAATCTAAGAGGATTTAAGGTCTTTTTGCATACCTCCGCCTAGATATGTCTCAGGTAATTTAGGCTAGTGCACTACCACATTATAAAATAAAAACAGGCAGACTCATAAGTGCCACTAGTTTTTAAATGGTTGGCCTGAGCTGCTGGAACACAAATGAGCTCAAGCCCAGGCATCAAACCTAGTAGCATGAAACCTCCTCAGAGTTAAAGCTAGGTATCAGATAGGTAAACCCAAAGTTTCTGGTTCAAAGTTAATCAGATTCAGCGCATATTGACTATGAGTATATTCTTAAGACTGTGTGAGACCCTGCTACCTAGAGAACCAGAAGGGCAGCAGGACACCAACTTTGGAAGGGCTGTACCACAAAGACCCATATAAGATTTTTGCTTTGTATGAATCTTTTTTTTTTTTTAATTATGTGGTAAAAGCAATGGGAAGCTAGAGACATGGAAAACAATGGCTTCAGAATAAAAGTACTCAATGTGCTAAAAAGGAAAGAGAAAAACAATAGCAGTGTGAAGCAGGGCAGTAAATCAAAGTACGAGAGAAGACAGAAGATTAGGATGTTATCATACAGTATACCTTACCATATATGAATGGATCATTAAAAAGAAAATAAATAAATAAATTGCTACTATCACAGAGAGCTTTCTTATCACTCTGGCTCCCACACACAATTCTTATTGTGTGTGTCCACAATACATTTTCATGCTAGTAGAATATTTGCTGTATTCAGTAGTCTATGAAAGTCGGTAAAAGAAATTATGCATATTTAATACATAAGAAGGAAGTTGCATGAAGAGCTTGTGTCTCATTACCAAAGTATACAAGACCAGAGTTGTTAAAACAGTTGTGTCTGTGAATATAAATATCCCAGAAGAGAAATCCTAACCTCATTGTGGTCAAAATTACATCAGCCCTATCAACCCCAATGGGCTGATACTTTGTTGAGAATTTCTGTGTGGACATAAAAGTTATTCAAACCCCCACGTAACTTTATGTGAAGAAAATGCTTAGATGTACAGTCATAAAACCAACTATTCTCAGTACAAAAATTTGCAGCTCCTAAGATTGCTGTTTAAAAAGTACTTGTACTTTTAGAGTTAATTATTCATATTGAATGTTGGAACTGTTGCTCATAGTGGCAGGTCCTGTTGATGTGTTTAAAGAACACTGAAAGCTAAACACACGAAAGTCTTCAAGCATCTTCTGTGCACATATGTGCCTAAGGATGAAAGGGAAGGTAAATGTAGAATCAAACTACTATTTGGTCTTTACCATACCTGAGGGTAGCTGTCAGTCCTTGGAAGCACAGATATATCATAGGTGGCAGCAAAATGGCTCTTAGCTTGCTGGATCTGACCATAGCGTTCTCTTTTCCTCCATTTTGCCCTTCGATTCTGGAACCAAACCTGTAGCACACGAGGAAACAGTCATCGAGTTAAATTCAAGTGCATAGTGTGCAAAGAGTTTCAGGAAAAAGACAAGGTATTTTGGACAGTAGTAGTTCGGAAATTTCTGATTATCTAAGAAATGGAAGTTCTCCACTGAGGATTAATTTATTGCAGTTTTGATCTTCTCCATGTCAAACATGCTTAAATTATCTCTAGTTATTTATAGGAAAGGAAAGGGAAAGGAAAGGAAAGGGAAAGGAAAGGGAAAGGACATATCAGTTTGTTAGGCAGTGCTACTTTTGACAGACTTCAGTTCCGTAGTGGAAAACCACTAAGTAACAAACTGTCAAGAAACAAGAAATTGTCAAGTCTGTCAAGAAACTGTCAAGTAAACCTGTAAAGAAATTTTCTTGTAATTTCATATGCCCACTGACTTGATATGACTATCTATGATCTGCATCCTAGAAGTATACATAACTTTTACCAAGTGCAGTAATTAGAAAGCAGGAAAAGCTGGCACTAGCACAGTAGTCTGGTGCTGCAGGAAAAGGTTCATAAGGAAGGCTACAGGACAGGGAGAGAAAAAAAAATAATTATATTACATACAGCTTTCAAATGCTTGTGACTTTTTTTCACTTTTGTATTAGGTGGTGTCTGTTTCTGACAATGGAAAACTAAAGAATGACATTTTACCTTTAGACTATTAAAAAAATCTAGACCTGAAACAATGTCTTCTTGTGAACTGAAAACTACTTTGTTTATGCTTAAATAACCTTTGGACTGCTCTGTAATATTTTGAGTTACCTCAAAATCTATTTTACTCCCATTTCTTGATACAGCTGATATCTATCATTATCCTGTGGTCTTCAAAAATATTATTATTTCAAACAGCTTTATCTGAACTAAGTTTTATCCTGATCAATTAAAGGCTTGGTTGGTTGTTCCTTTATAAAAGTAATATTACCTAAGACTTTGTTGTTCAGTTATGAGCAAACTCCTTCCAACTCTTTTTTAAAGGTCATACTTCTAACAGAACCATTAGTTTTTATGGAAACAATGTCATGGGTTAGTCTTCCCACTAAATGGATCCTTAATGCTTTTAGACAGACACATACGTGAACAGATTTTTTTTTTATATGGACACTGCCAGTGAATTTCATTTTGGGGCATATTTTCTGATCCCTGATGGTGAGATATTTAAAATAACACTGCTTCATTTGTAACTCAGTTTCTTGCCTTGATATTTGAAGAACTCAATTTTCCTTTAATGCTGCTTAAGCAAAGAGGACATAATTTTGTTAATTTTAACTTCTAAGTACTCATTGCAAATTTTCTATATGCAATCTTTCAAAATGTACTCAGCAATCAAAGAAAGGCCCATGTATGTAACTGCTGAGTATATATTGTTAAGGACTTTGCTGGTAAATTTGTCTTATTTATGATGCTTAAAGCTCAGCAAAAACAAACAAAAAAAAATCTTCTGTCTCCACAGGAGGCATCAAGAACACGCTAAGGGAATTTAGTCATGAGGCTCTTTCATTGAAAAAAGACCTTGACAATCCCCTTAAAATGGGTGCCAATTACTTCACTGACATGCAGCAGGAAAGAGAACAACTTAGATAAATTAGATTCAGGTTGGCGCTCTCTGCATGTATGCAGGACAAATATTAAATTGGATGCTGATGAAATGTTGGTGGAGGGAAATGTGGGTAAGGTATCCAGCTGATCACTCTGCTAAACTAAATCAAACAATTTGCTTGAATTTATAGTAACTAGATGAGGAAAAAGCACACTTTTTTTTTCCTTTGACAATCTTCCAAAATGTTTCTGTTTACATCACTTTACTAGAAACTGACTCTTGGCAGAGATAAAGTAACCATTTGCCTCCACAAAGCAATGTAAAAATCTGCTGCTTGTTATCCTTGAATTGCCAGATGCTTGCCTCTAATGATGTAAGGCCTTTTAAATTGCTAAATCCTGTGATGGAATACTGTTGCTACTCGGGATAAAAATGATCACCATTTCCTTTCATATTTAGCATATGAGAAATGCAAAGATCAGTTATCTTTTGAGAAAGGGGAAAACATGCTTAAATAAAATAGAAATAGATATTCTGTGAAAGTCTCAGGCAGATATATGTGATTTTACATTTGGTCTCTTATTTTTAATACTTTTACCATATGCAATTTCTAATTAAAAAAAAAAAAGTGTTAAAAAGTCAGTTGACACATTTTAGTCCAATTCTCTCCTCCCTGTTCTGACCATTAATTTCTTCTCAGCATAGTTCTCATTGTTCCAGAATTATGCAATTGTAAGAACAGTGTTGTAACGTTATGCAAGCTTTTCTTTTTGTAAGTCAAGACTAAATTCAAATGAATGGAAGTGATACTCGGAAATCTGTACCAAATTCAGAGCGAGAGGGATGGCACAGAGCTTGAAGAGTTAAAAGGCGCTGAATTAAATTCCATCAGCTTCACTGATACTGTATCCATGTAACTGACACACGATTTTGAACTATTTTCTGATGGCAACCGTGAATATGTTGTCTGGTTCAACAGACATAAAAAGAAAACTTCTTCTAAAAAGTAATTAGCTGAGTTTGTTTCTCAAAGTGATCCTGGTTTAATTTCAGTTGTATGCATGTTCACTGACGTCTATTGCTTTCCATGCATGTGTAAGTATGTGTTTAATTACAAGTTGTGAAGTTGTTATCATATTTAAGTCACCAAACTAAAAAAAAAAAAAAAAAAAAAAAAATTTCTCTCTGTAAGAATTAACAGTACTGCTGTTCTAAATTGAAAGGTGCATTACCAGAATGGGGAAGATCTCCAAAACCAGGATAAACTCACAAAATGCAGCTCACACTCTTTCCTAAGGGAAAGCCTCTAAACCAAGGAAGGGCTGCATTTCCTGGGTATTTAACTTCTTTTCTCACCATTACACATCCAAAGCCATAAATATTGTTGAGATTACTGTATGAGCACATATTGAATTAATTAACTTTTTATGCCATTGAGATACTCAAATATTGCACTAAGTGGTCAATAGTATGTTTCGTTCAAAACAATTAGAATAACATTATCCATCAGTTATATGGGTTCAAAAAGAAAAGCAAATGTACTTCCCAACTGTTGTGATTTTCAAGATCATTCCATATAAAAAAAAAAAAAAACCAAAAAATAATTATATCCTTGCTCTACGCAGACACAATCCCTCACTTAAACAGGGATATATATCTATATTTATACAGATTTACATATATGCAATTCCAAAGTATAACCTTTGGATAGAAGCAAGGAATTTGATTACTTTTTAGGCTGTACTTTTCATGCCGTAACACACACTGAATCCTCTGTGTCTCAGTTCTGCATTGTCATCAGTCGGAATGACATGCAACACGTCTCCTTAATGGGATCTTTACATGTAACACTTCATGTATTTACTGCCTGGAATTCTGACAGTAAAATAGGACTACTAAAGATCAAGACTGTTTTACAATATCAATAGGATGTTGTTTTCTCAACCTTTAAACAAGTTCCTAGAACAGTAACTTAAGCTATTTTAAAAAATCGCAAATGATTTTTGTACTGCAGCATAACAGCTCATATCCATAAAGAAATAAAGCAAAACAAGCTGTTTACTCCAGCTTTGTGGGCTTTTGTACAATCCCCGAGAGAGTCATTCAGCAGTTCTTACAAAGCACAGCTTGTCATGGCAATGCAGAAGTTTGGTTCCTACCTGGACTCTGGCCTCAGTGAGCTCTGTTCTCAGAGCTAGCTGTTCTCTTACATAGACATCAGGATAGTGAGTTTTCTGGAATACTTTCTCTAGTTCCTCCAGCTGCAAACTGGTGAAAGTTGTTCTGTGTCTCCTCTTCTTGCTGCTGGAGACATTGCTGTCACACTTATCACCAAGTTCATCCAGTTCCCCTTTATCCTGCATCCCTTTCACGGGAGACATCCTGAGGTTGTTGCAATTGTCCATGGGCCTGCTCAGCTCTGTGTGAAGAGGTTGTCCTTCCACTTTAGTAATCCCATAGTTCACTGTACACAAGGTGAGGGAGGGAAATAACTCATTAAATCTTTAGATTCAAGAGTTCACATAAAACAGTTTCATAAGGAACCTCATTCTATGTGGTTCCATATTTCTATCCAAGATAGTGAAAGAAAAGAAATTAATAATGACCATAGAGCAAAAGTACTTAATTGCATTGAATTTTAAGCTACAATTGCCTCTGAAAATATCATCTAAAATATTTTAGTATAAGGAGACTACATTATTAACTATTTGAATATTTGTACTCTGCCACTAAAGTGTTTAATAATCCATGAAATTAGCTTCAACTAGAGTTGCACAGATAAGGAATCCTAGACCAAAACAGATTTTCATATAAGTGGCATAAAGCTTTTGACAAATTCACCTTTAAACTTGGAAGGAGATGTAAAAAGCTCTAATTCTATGGAAATACAAAACAATTGTGAAGTAAACTAAATAGCTGTAAGATGGCAAATCGAGAAGCCAATGAAACTGAAAATTAACTTTTACAAACTCAATAGATTCCATATACCTTCTCTTGGATTTGTAGACTGGAATTGTTTCCAATTAAGTTTGTTATGGTTACAAAACACAGAGAGTTTCTGCAAAATGTTAACTTATTAAAAGAGATTGCTTCTTATACTTTGTACAAGGATTGCAGGAACTATTTGTCTTGAAGTAAATCTGAGTGGTAGAGATAAGAAATATTCTCCTGTAGCTTCTTAATAAGAAATGAAAACATTTCCTACTTTTTTCTGATTTTATATATCTCACATCACTGAAAAAGTGATGCGGTTATGTTACAGGAATCAAAAAATGACTTTTCATGTGTGGGTTTTTGGTTTTTTTTTTTCCAAGATAGGACAGGAAAAAAAAAAGTTTAAAACTATTGAAATTTAAATCACAAGGATGGCATATAGCACAAGAGAAGAAGCTTGCTTAGGGATTTTCTCACTTTCTCAGTTTTGAGGTTTTTTTTCCAAACGAAGCTGATTTTAACCAGACACAATTTTTAGATACTTACCATCAACACATACACAAATAGGAAATGCCCCGAAGCCCCCAAGGCACACATTAAATGAGGTAATTAAGAAAAACTTCAATGCATAAATCAATTTTCTGTAGGCTTTTTTTTTTTTTTTGTAAGTTGCACATGCAGAAATCTGTCATTTTTTACAAACTGTTTCATACAAAAAGGATGTTCTCAAAAAAACCCCAAAAAACTTCAATGCCAATGCGAACTCAAAAAAGTAAGATACTGTTAGTCTCATTATTGCAGCTTGTCTTAACTGCTTTTTCCGATTCTTCTAGGGAAATGGTTTTTTTTCTTTTTCCTATACGTGATCTACATCATCTTAAAATATAAATTAAGATGCTTCAAAAATAAAACATTTCACATTTTCCTTGCCGATCAGCTTGGGGGGGAGGGGGATGTGGGATGTGGAATAACACTGCTGTTTGAATTAACTGAAGACTTTTTTGGTCAATGCGAAGAATCACTGTGAGGCATTACTCAGCAACACAGAAAAATAAAAAGTTTTAAAAATACAAACCAACAAAACAAACGACACACTCTCCTTGGCAGGGCGTTATCTGAAAGAACCGAACACTACCAAGCGACCTCCTATTCCCAGCTTGTCTCAGTGCCCCGCCGGCCACAGCCGCCCGTACCCACCGTCCCACCGCCGGCACCGTGGATGCGCTTTCCCCGGAGCTCGCGAGGGGGAACCGCCGCTGCCCGCAGCGGGCAGCTGACGCCGCGCGCCGGCATCGACCCTCGGAGCCACGGCAGCGGCACGGGACCGGGATCGGGATCGGGACGGGGACGAGGGCGGGAACGGGGCCCGAGGGCGCCGGGGCCAGAGCCAGCGCCCGCCGAACCCCGCCGGCCGCCGCCGCTGCGGGGCCGCTGTGGCCCTTCCCAGCCCGTTTTCCCCCGTCCCTCTCTCCGGGGCCGGGCGGGCTTGCCCCTTGCGCGCTCGGCGCTGCGCTCTCCTCTGCCCCGTGGTGGGGCGAGGCGGGGGAGGCAGCAGCCCGAGCGGCAGCACTAAAGGGGGAAGAGCGCTTCGAAGTTTCCTGGCATTGCTATGTCTACTATTCATAATTACTAATAATTGTTATTTTATTATTATTGTTTATTACCACTGCTACATGACAGTCCCTTGCATGACAGCACCCAAAGGTTGTGCAGCTCCAGGGAGGGCAAAGCACAGGAGCAGCAATAAGCCTGGGATGGCGACTCACCGTTGTTGTCCTGGCAGGGTGATGTCCTTTCCAGTCTCACATGATGTTCAGCCCTTTGCAGAGGATTGAAGGCCTGCACGCATTTGGTGCCTGACGTTTTGCTATAAAAGGACTCATTGTCCAAAGTTTCCATAACGTGCTCCAAAGTGCCTCCTGCTCCCATGTAAAAGTCACTGTTCTTGCTCGGCTGGCTCTTCAGGGCAAACTTCTCGCTCAGAAAATCCATAATCATCTAAGGCTGCTTGAAAACCTCTTCCCTAGACAGAGGCTGGACTGTGAGCAGGGAGGGAGGGAGGGAGGGAGGGAGAGTGGGTGAGTGGATGGGAGGGAAGGAAGGAGGGAGGAAAAGGCGTTCAGAGCTCAGGGAGCTGTTTTTCCTCTGAGCCTTTGATTTGTCTTGTCTTGAAAGGGGGAACCCGAAGTCGCTCTTATATCTTGAAGCTCAGCAGGGCTCCTTATGCAACCTCCCATTTCTAATGAATATGAAAATAGGCACGCAGTGTAACTCCACCCCAGGTCCCCCAAGACCTAATCCCAACACAGGAGGGAGTTCCAGGCCCATTTTCGACAGACAGATCCGTATCAGACAGACACACACTGACGTTCGATGAGGGTGAGGGGAGACGGGGAGCGAGGGGAGGGAGGACGCTTGGAAAGGACATTTCCCCTCTGCAACCTATTCACATTTCTCCAGAGATTCGGGAAAGAGAATAATCCCTCGCTTTCCTCCCTCTCCCTCCAGCTCCCCGGGAGGTTTACAGAAAGGTAATTTCAGGGGCACATTCCCTCAAGTAAAGGATCTTCTTTAATCAAATTGACTGATACCTCGGTAGCTGCAGTCCTGTTCTCTGAAGCACTAAAATTAAGAACCGGTGTTCCTTCTTTATTAAACAACTTCAGAAGTTTGGTCCTGGAGTTAAAGAGAGAAAGAAATATTATAGGCGGTTGTTTGTGTAGAGGGAATGGAAAACAGAGGAACTTAAAACTAGAAATCTCTCACATAAGAAACAAGTCTAAAAGAGAATTTGGCTGCTATCGAGCAGACCTTCCAGTCTGCCTCTGTATGTCTATGAGTGCAAAGGGATTAAAATATATCCCTTATTTTAAATCTCCTGAAATATTATCACTACCGACTAGGGGAAAAAAAAAAAAAAAAAAGGGAAAAAGTTTATAAATGAAAGTATTAAAACAGAGTCATAGATAAAAAGAAAGAAATGAGCTATATATACATGCATTCCTATGGAAATTGAAAAAGTGGATGGGTTTCATCCAAAGTGTGAGCTTTGAAATGTTGAATTCCTTGGTCTTTTTGTGCATAGACAGGATTTAAAACACAGGCGAGAGAGAGATAGGGAGCTATTTAGAAAGGCCTAAGAAAAAAAGCTGCTCCCTGCTCCCCAGTGAGAGGAGTACTCATTGGAGTAAAGTAAAACTGAGTCTGCAATCACTTCACATTAGTATTTCAGCATCGTGGGCCCGAGCTTGTCTGTTTTGTTAAGGCTATTTTAGAAATCAGATCAGTGGGCCCTTCCCCCCATGGGAGGGGGAGAAGAAGCGAAGCTTTAACAAGCAGGAGAAGCATAGGTGCAATAACGGCCAGTCGGGACTGCTGAGCGTCTTAAGAGACCTTTCCCGTGAAACCAAAGGTAAAGAGAAGGCCAGCTCAGGCCCAGCGAATTTCCCGACAAGCAGCAACTTCTTTCTTCAGCTGATGTCTCGTTTGATATTCTCGTGGAGAAAGGTGTAGCTAAACTAGGGATGCTTGTTCCAGCTACAGTCGAGTATCAGTGAGTACGCCCTGCCCTGTCATCCCGCAGAGTTGGGCTGCCACCTCCGCATCTCCGTCCTTTTTCCAGGGTTACCTGCTCCCGGCAGGGGCCAGAGGCTGCGGAAGACGTGGAGTGCGGGTAGGTGGCCCCGCTGAACCCCGCAGAACCCTTGGCCCCACCGGGGGATAGTGCAGGGCCGGCGCTTGGGGAGATGGGGTCGGTTGGGTTGTTTTCAGGGATGACAGGGTGCTACGTTTTCAGGGACGGCTGGAGGGAGAGGTGGAAGCAGTTCCTGTAAGCTCTCGGGAGGAGTGGAAGGAGAACGGACGCGGTGGGGGACTGGTGCCCGCCGTGAGCGCCCAGGTGCGACGGGGATCAGCCCGCTGCCTCGCCCGGGGGAGGTGCAGGATTCGGCCTCGGGAGCAGCTCCAGCGGCAGTTCCTGTCCCAGGATTTTTCTTGAAGAAGGGGTATGTTTCCTTCTTGCACCTTTTGGAGCAACGCCTGCTCCAGACCCGGTGAAACAGATCCTCCCCCGCCCCCGCCGCCTGCATCTCCGTGTGCTGGCATTTCGGCAGCTTGTTTATAACTATGCTTTAAAAGCACTAAACGCTTTTAAATGCCTCGGGGAAGGGAAAAAAAAAAGGAGAGGGGCAAAAAAAAAAATCTCTCGGTATCTTTTAAATGAAAGACACGTGCAACATTGCTGCAGCCTGCAATCCACTTTTATCCCGACAAATGTCCCTCTCTAAAGGCAGCTATTAAACTCCAAGGAAGCCAAGGACAAGGAGCATCTAATGTGCCCGTAACAAAAAACCCAACCAAATCAAATCCGAAAGCAACACACAAAAACTCCCAACAACCCAAACCCACCCAAACCAAGCGCTGCCAGCGACAGCAGGGATTTTTTCAGGACAGTCTGTAGGAGTGTGAGTGCCTGCCCGCGGGGACACGCGTGTCACGCCGGCGGCGAGGGGCCGCCCGGGCAGCCGCGGCGCTCGCCCCCCACCGGGCGGCCCCGGGCGGCCGCCTCCCCTCCGCGCCTCCCGCATGGCCGCTGCTCCTCCGCTGCCGGCCGCAGGCAGCGGCTGCCACGGATGGCAACCAGGGTCGGGACAGGCTGCCGTGTCCTCCGGGCTCTTCCCCACCCCGTTCGCTGCCGAGAAAAAATCCCTTCCGCACGTCTTCGCCCCGGTGTTAACTCCCCTCGCTACTCGCCCCGGCTTGGAGAAGCGGGTCCCGACGAAGTTAGCCTCGTGATTTATGCGTGCGCCTACAATATCTGAGTACTAAACGCAGAGAGAGACTTAAACTACAACCGGATCTTAAAATCCGTCCCTCCTCCCCAGGAAAATAAACAAATAAACGAGCAGAAATCAGAGCGGTTCCCCATCATTGTTAGCTCCAGGGGCCAGATTCTGCTCTCATTTACCTCTGTGCAACCCAGCTGACTTCAAAGGGAATGGGAGATGTAACCTAGGGGAGAATTGGCGCCGCGTATGGCATTCGTTCTCCTTAAAAGCCTGAAAACAGAAAACTGACTTCGGTCGGCTAAAACCATTTAAAAGGGGTTGAACAGATCCCGAGGGAGAAAGCGGCAAAGGAAAAAAAAAAATTCTGTGCTGAGGTGAGACAGCTTTGAAAAGCATCTTTCTTCGGGGACTGATCCCCTCCGCCAGGCAACCCGGTTATTAAGAGCTGCGTACAGATGTGCCGCTGTGTTTCCAGAGATGGAGTATCTCCCAAACCTTCTGTGAAAAGGTGTTACGTGTGATGGAGAGACGTTTCGTGGCCAGAGGTGGTGTGAAGCAACTCGCCCCTGCAGCGCATAGGAGCTCCCCAGGGGCAGCCTGTCCCCTGAGATAAGTCAGGGGCGCGCACTGCGGGGCATCCCCGCCTCGGCACCCGCGGGGCTCTCCTGAAGCGAAGGCGGGTTGCCTTCTCCCCTCTGCCCTCCATTCCTCCCCTTCCTGAGATCAGAAGTTACAGACGCAAGCGTAGGAATGAGGATCCTGCATAAACTGCAAGCGTCTCGCTGCCGAAGAGCGAAAGGGTTTAGGAAAAGGAGTGTGTGAGAGTCCGGTGTCGGACCCTCACGGTACGAGACAGGCGGTCCGCGGTCGTTGCTGGGTCCTCAGCTGATGCTGCCGCCGCTGCTCCGGATGGCAGTTTGCAGACGAAACATTGCTACTGCATGTTTGAGGGATCTCCTCAGCAGCACTCACATTCTTGCGTTTGTTTAAATAAAATGTGAACGGCATCAATATGGGCGAGGATCTCCCTCCCAAATGCCCAGGAATCCCCATCCCCCTGTCCCTCCTCCTTGTTTCTAATACTGGTTTTAAACTATAGATGTCAGGACACAGAGAAGATGATTATGATGATTATTATTATTATTTAATACATTTTACACCAACTCTTCCCTCTAGAAAATTTACAACACGAAATTTATTTAGGGACTCAAAGCCAAGAAATCGGCGCTACCTGGGACTGGACTAAACGAATTTTGGGGCTCCTATTTACTTCCTTCTACATGCATACACTCCATTGATCCAGGAAAATGGAAAGTTATGACGACGCGAGATCCGGTGAGGGAATAGCCTCTGCATTGAGGGGCAGCTCGCAGCTGGCAGTAGGGCAAGGAAGGGAGCAGTGCATTTCCTTGAATGGGATCAAGTAGGAAGAAGGTCCGTTAAATACGAAGTAAACTGGCTATTTCGAAAAGTAGGTTCTCAAATGGTTCTGTTTCCAAAAGCCTTCTGTTTTCTTTGCTGAGGCTTTACCTGGTTGCTCATTTCACATTTAGACCAAGAGATTTGACTGCATTAGGTCGGTTCAAGAGTCAGAGAGACCCACCGAGAGCCGAGTCTTGGTCATCAGGTCCTGGATCCAGGATCGACCTGACCCGCGGAGGCGAAAGAAGGTGTAAAAAGACAGTCGTCGTTTCGCTCACCATCTCCCTCCCAGCGGAATGTGGCAAATGGTAAATTACAGATTCAAAACCTAGCTTGGCTGAGTTATAATTTTCCAGACATCCTGTTTGTGAGAAGAATCATGTGAAGTAGCCCTACTGCCAGGAAAAAAGAAAAAAAAAAGCAATACATTTCAGTGAACACTGAAAGAAGTTGAGTTTTGAGGAGCTGATAGACTCTTTTCTTTTCTTTTCTTTTCTTTTCTTTTCTTTTCTTTTCTTTTCTTTTCTTTTCTTTTCTTTTCTTCTCTTCTCTTCTCTTCTCTTCTCTTCTCTTCTCTTCTCTTCTCTTCTCTTCTCTTCTCTTCTTTCTCTTTTTTTGAAAGTATGTTAAACATCATTGCCCTAATGCCTAAAAGCAACGATTGTACTCTTAATCTCCTCAACCTGACTGCAAAAAGGTATCGATTCAAGCCCGATTTAACGAACTTTCTTCCTAACGGGCAGGTTTTGTTCACCTAAGACAACAAACAAAAATCGGTTCTGGTGTAGGTCGGGAGCCTTCAGATTTTCCGCTCAGAGGGGAAGCGATTAATTGACATCGTTCGGAGTGGCTTTACCAAAAACCTGGGATCTATGTTTTCAAGGATAAATGGAAGTAAATCGACTGCTCTTCTACTCTGTAATTTAACGCTCATTCTGCGTGGGCAGAGTACGAGCCTGTTGAGCCCCCACTCATCTCTCATAGGGAAAGCGATACGTAGCGGTTCATAAGGCTGGGCCCGAGCCTGGAGCCTTTCCCAGGCAGACTCGAGGTTCAGATGCTCCCAGATTTTGCCCACAAACCAGCCAAAACCTACTGACAGCAATCATTTCACGGTTCCTGCAGTTTGGCGCTTTGACAGTCCCTCAGCTGTTTGGGAGGTTTCCTATATAACACCTGCAGAGATAAAATGAAGGTTGCGTGTGCCTCAAAGGCATATTCAGGGAGAGGACAAGAAACCGGTGAATAGAAAGGTCCCTCCGTTCCTCTCCTCCCGTGAGGAAAGCGGGATTGCTGTCAGAGCTGGACGACCTTCGACAATTTTCTTCTTGCAACACATAATAACTCCTCTTAAACCGTCTAACGTTTCTTTCAACACAAAATGGAACGAGATAATATTTAGCGTGTGGATTTAATCTTAGCCCCATAGGAAATCTCATCAGAGATGCTCTATAAAGGCATTAATCTCTTATCTTGATCTAGTTCAAATTATAATGACTCCTACTTACATATGTGCTACAAAAACAAATCCTACAAGAGCCTAATCTATGCTTTATCTGGCTGCTATTGTAGCCCTTTATCAAGTTTAGAAAGGATTTGAAAGTTGGGCCGTGGGACGCAGTTTGGCACTATCAGGAAGAAGAGCTCTGCTCCTAAAGATGCCTCTATGATCCGATTCTTAAAAATTATTTGTTTGTTTGTTTGTTTGTTCCGCGCTTCGTTTAAGAGCAGGATCTGTCTTTCCACTCGGGATGAGAGAGAAGACTGGCACAGCCCGTCCCTGCCTCCAGCCGGGGAGGCGTCGGTCCCACCCGCCTTGACGGGGATACAGACCTGCTGGGCTGCATCAGCCTAGCCCCGTTCGTGCTCCAGCGGCTCCTTGAAAGACAAATCCTGCCCTAATGCTCCGTAGTGCTTGCCAACAAATTAGAGAGATACATGCATGGCAAAACACAAACGTCATTCTTCATATTAAATAAATGGACGACTTAGAAGACAAACGTGAAAAAGCTCTTCTAGTAGGTTGTGCAGTATGTTATGGGTGGACATTGGCTTCTCCCCCACTACCCGGGAATTTATTTCCAAGGAGGGTGCGCTGCCCCAAAGGATCCGGATAAGAGTGTAGAAGTGTAGAAGCTTAACCAAACAAAGCTGTGTGTTTTTACCAACGACTCGTTCTCGCTCTCCCATTGCTAACCGAATGAGCGCTGACTGCAGAGCCCTGAGCATCAGCGCACCTCTGCAAACGAGCAAACCAAAAGCAAAGCCCTCGTTTGAAAGTTACGCCGTGTTTCCTTGATGGCAGTTTGATTAATACTGGGACAATTCCGAAAATATACGGGCTACGTTACCAGAGCGACTCCGAGGCTCTGAATATATCGAAGGGCCTGGAGAATGTGTGGGGGGCTGTCTTGTCATCTCAGATTAATTGATTTCTTCTAAGGCATGAAATATGGGGCGACTTTCTGGTTTCTAAGCACGAAGCTAAAGGAAGGTGTGAGACAGAAGGGACAGGGGCTAAGAAATAGATCCCTGTTCAGGTTGGAGGCACTAACAAACGGATGCATTGAGCTGCTTTGACAGGGACTGCTGGTTTTCAAGGCTGGCTCGTTTCAAAGAACCATTGCTCTTTTTCCTTTTTTTTTTCTTTTTCTTTTTTTTTTTTTTCCCTCCCCAATGTGCGCTAGATCCGATTAAAAATAAGTAATTCAGTGATGCTGAAAGCCACAGAGCAATTTTATTTCAGTCTTTCAGCACCCGCCTCTGTACAGTCTCAGCCTTATTTTGTCCTTTGCTGAGGGCTGCCTACATCTTTTGAAACGCGAGCGTGCATTAAGGAGCACCTATCCCCGAGTCTTTAGATTCTCTGCCCTTCTTACCAGAAACGGCTAGATGAATACAAAAAAGGACTTCGTGGTTAACCGATATGCTGCTAATATTTCATCCACGGGCCTCCTCCTCCCCTTTTAAAACTTCAGCTCCTGGAAAAACAACATATTTTAAGCTTTCCACACAAATATTGATATTGGCAAATAAAGCCAGCCCCCAGCTTATGGTTAGAGACAGTCTTCTTTTTGTTTCTACCCTGAGCAATCAAAATTAATCCAGTGTATTACAAATTGCCTCGGAATATTTCACTTTTCCTGACAAAACCCATACCTGGCATATGTCACCGGGAGAGACTTTTTCCCTAGACCGTTTGTGTGGTGGCTGTTTTCTAAAGGGTATCAGGCAGCTACGAGGGTGGGGAGGAGACGTGACCCAGCAGGATAGTCTCTCATTTGTGTCTACATTTCTGCTGGTGAAAGCAGGGACGGGAGGACGGGGTGGGGGTTGGGGGGGTGTTTTATCAAGTGATCAGAGGAAGCAGAGGCGGTGTAAGCGTAAAGCCTGACCTCTTGCTTGTGGGACAAGAGACAACCTTGAAAGGTTGACAGGTCGGCTCCTGGACCACTCGACACCACGGCCAGCGCATCCCTGCCCGCGACGGACAAGTCCCTCCCGCACCTCCCTGGTCGAGGCTCTGGGCTTAACCCGACACATGGACAAGCTGCCCGTGACAGGGACGCAACAACTTCCAAGGACGTTACCTGCAACTAAAAGCGAATGAAAACGGCACCGAGGCGAAGGGACTGCATAAAACGCAGCTCTTCGTTCTTGGTTTTAGTGTGTTTCTGATGCCAAAATCGCACAGAAATCAGGGCGATGAACCCGCCACGAAGGACGAAGCCGTCGCTCGTAACACGGGCAGCGATCTAGTGTCGGTGACTGTGCAAGGACTAGCCCCGTGGGCTGACACCGGCGGCTTCCCCGGCACCTTCCCGCCCCCGGGCGTTGCAAACGAAGAATGAACCGTGGCGGGGCAGAAAAAATCACCACAAAAGCACCGCTTATCGAGACTGCGCCGTCGATGTAGTCTCTTCTCTCCCGCTACTCGCCCAGCCGTGCTTTTTTTGCCCCTCCAGCACACCTTCTTTTCCCACAAAAGGCAATTTTGCCGGAGAACTGTATTAAATCGCACGAAAGGTAACATATTAGGCAAATTACAGTCATGCTCCTGGCTGGTTTGTGTTCTTGCAATGAATAACCTCTCGAACCTCTTACACATGGTTAGGGTGGCAGAAAACATGCAGTTTTGAAGGGATGGCTCTCATCTAACGATGGTAATGTAGCAGGAAAAATGAGCCGGTTTTCTTTTTACTTTCTTTTCAGAGAGTAGATCACAAACACAGAGCATTAAGATGACTTGAAACAGATGAATTTACCCTTTTTAAGAATTATAAATAAGTAGCTATAGCAATATCTCCTAAAAAGCTGTCTTGTGCCTCAGGATACCTGTGGTCCATGTTTATGGCTCAGCTAATTGGCGGTGCTTACTTGCACCCAGGCTTGAAGTAATGCCTTTCTAAAAACCCCCGATAATCAACCAAAACTAACTTTTTTTTTTTTTTTTTTTTCCCCTAAGAAAATTTGTCTAGCAAATGTGCTAGGAATAAGGAAAACACGACCCTCAGCTGTTGTCAAACATTTTAAAATCAGGCCTTAACTTTGTGAATTTGGTTCCTATCAACAGAAAATGCTATTACCTGCTTACTGTTAAAGAGATTTCAACTGCATTTCATTCAGAACTAATCTAGCATCTACGTTGGTACTTGGGCTTCTTTAGTGTTTGATGCAAGAAAAGAGGTAAAAATAGCTCACTATATAAATAGCAATCAACTAAGAACAGGTTGCTAACTCCAGACAATTCTACTATTCAAATGAGAAGAAAAAATGCTAATCCTTGGCAGCTAGGTATGTAGTAGCCTGTTGGGTCAGGGTCTATGTCATCAAAATAATGGTGGAAGTCCGTCTGGGCTCAGGAAGAATGATCCATTTGTCCAACTCTCTGCAAATAACGATGTAGGTAATGTAATTCATTTCAACTTTCAGTCTTTGTAAGGATGGCCAGTCTGGGGTAGTTACACAACATTTCTACTAAAAGTCTCTTTGAAAACTCAGTCCCTTACCATTGGTCATCATGGAGCTCCATAAGCAGCTCTCCAGTATGGATTTTAGTGCTAACAAACCCTCAGCACAACCTGGTACCCAGAAAGTGCCTTGAAGGTGGATCCAAGGATGTGTGGTCAACATTTTCCCATCCACCATCTACTTTGTAGAAAACTAGGGAAGCAGCTCTCCACAAGACCTGCATTAGACTGACCTGTAATGTTGCAGGTCACATGTCTTTTTCCCTACTCTACACGTCTTTTTTTGTCTTTTTTTGTCTCGTTCTAATGTAATCAATCACAGCTACATCTTTGACCAGTTGGCATCCCACTTTCATATATGCATATCACATGGGCTCTAATAAGTGCTGCAGTACTTCACTATAAGCCAAGATTTACATTCCCCAAGATCTTATGCAGTGATGAAATCAGCAGTGGCTGTGATGACTACTTTCCACAGACTACTAGTCAAAGCTCCTATGCTTTTTTGCAACTCCTATAAAAATAAAATTAGTTAATTTGTTTTTCACTTATGACTGTGAAAAGAAACAAACAAAGCAACAATGCTCACTGGTTTGTTTTGGTTTGGTGCTTTTTTGTTGGTTCTTTTTTTCTTCCTCTTTTCCAGCTAGTGCAGCTAAGTACAAACAGCTTGGTTCTCAGATGTGATATCGGGCTACTCAATCTTTTATAATATGGTTGATTTCCTTTCCTGCCTTTTTGGGGCCATGTGATAATAGCTACTTTTCACATGCATTTTTCTCATTAAAGAAAAGTATATTAAGACAGTACAGCTTCCCAGAATGTTAGCCCAGCTTCCATTCATGTTAACAGGAGCAATTTCAGAGTGTATCAAGGAAAAACTGTGTCTCCACATAGACTGCCATTATCATAGAATCATAGAATGGTAGGGGTTGGAAGGGATTCCCAGAGATGGTCCAACCCTCCTGCAGAAGCAGGTCCACCTAGATTAGGTCACATAGGAATGTGTCCAGGTGGGTCTTGAAGACCTCCAAGGAAGGAGACTCCACAACCTCCCTGGGCAGTCTGTGCCAGGGCTCCATCTCCCTCACAGTAAAATATGTTTTCCTTATGTTTAAATGGAACTTTTTGTGTTCCAGTTTCATTCCATTACCCCTTGTCCTGTTGCAAGACGCCATTGAAAAAAGGGATGCCTCAACCTCCTGACACCCACCATTTAGATATTTGTAAATACTAATAAGATCCCCCCAGTCTCCTCTTCTCTAGACTAAATAGCCCCAGCTCCTGCAGCCTTTCCTTGTATGAAAGATGTTCCAGTCCCTTGATCATCTTGGTGGCCCTATTCTGGACTCTCTCCACAAGTTCTCTGTCCCTCTTGAGCTCAGGAGGACACAGGACTCCAGATGAGGCCTCACCAGGGCAGAGGGGAAGAAGAACCTCCCTTGACCTGCTGGCTACACTCTTCTTGATGCATCCAGTGCACTATGGTGACACTTTAACACCAAAAGGATATTAATTCAGTATATTTATCATAGCGTGTACAACAGTTGTAGTGGGAGACCAAGAGGCAGTTTTGCATCCATGTGTCTGAGGCTGGATTTGGATGCCATTTGTGGCATATTTTTTAAGAATGTAAACTCTACATACAGTGGACACTCCTTTAATGAATGCATGTTTGACTATTAGGATTATCAATAATTAATTATAATGATTTACTAAGTCAAAATGTGACACCAATTCACCCTGCACCAAAGCAGTGTATTTGCTATAGATATCTTGTTTCCCTGCTATTTACAGGTCTGTTAATAAATCTATTTGAGCAATAATCTTTTGAGTCAGCATGGTTACTGTTTAAAAGTGTTTTAAGGTGTTAGTGGGAAAATCTGACCAGTATTCAATGAGAAACATTTTCTCACACTGTTTTTTTCATTCAGGTGTGGGTAATCTGAGTACCATTAACACCTCGTTCTCATTCAAAATCTGCATTTTGGAGAGCATTTTTTTTCCTGTTGCAGCATGTAATGACTTTCCTAATGCCACCCTTCTAAGCACTACTGTGCAGATCTTTGGGTAGGCTGCAGATGAAAAGACAACACAGGGATCAGTCTGAGAGAGCTTGCAGAAAGCTTTTCAATTCTATTTTACAGAAGACAACCATCAAAGGATCAATGCATCAATGCCTGTAGGTTGTTTAATTCTTAATTTTGAATGCTTTTTTTTTACATTTCCAAGACTAGCGCTTCATACATCCAAGGAAGACTTCCTAAAGAGCTTATTCACAGGAAGTCTCTCCTCCTTCATGTTAAAGGATATTCAGGGAATAGAAATATGTGCACGGGTGATGATGCTAGTGAGCTGCAAAGACGTCTGGAGCACCGCAGAGGCTGTGGTGCACCTAGAAACACACAGTTTCATGGGTTTGTGGTGCATGCTTTGGGGCTCACAGCCCTAAATGACTCACAGCCATTCTGACATCAGAACAGATTGCCAAAGAAACTTACTTTTCAGAATATTATTGTTTTAAATGGGAATTGCTATATTAGAGGGTAAGGGTTCAGAAGAAAAAGAAAAGAAGGAAAGAAAATATAAAAGAAAAAAGGAAAAGAAAACTCAGGAAGAACACAAAGCACGAAACAGCTTTCTGATGTGCAGAACAGGGTTTGAAAAATTAATGTCATAAATATGTCACCATGTGCAGCATTTGTCTTACCTCTGACCTTACACACTGGAAGATGTGACTATGAACAGCAGGAGTTTGCTCAGGGTTAGGGTTGCCCCACCTTACTTCTGAAAGCAATAAAGGTCTTTCTGCTAGCTTGAACAGAAGTTGCACCTTGCACACATTCATATTTCACCAAACACTACTTTCAACAAGTCAATTCTTAAAAAAATGTGTGGATACAATAAGACGTCATCCTACTCCACACCACAATGTTATGTAATGAGAACGGCAATATATTTTTGCATACTTCATAATAATTTCTCTTGGGTATACTATTTAACCTATGCATGATAAGATCAACTTACAGAATAGCAGACTAAGCGTATGATGAACCTACAAATCTTTTCAATCCAATTTGCAATTTAGTAAATTGTATGTTAAAATGGTACTATTTTCTCTTTGCAAAATACAGTGCTTTTAAAAATGCTGCCAAAGCATCTCATTTGGGCTTGGAGATGTTTCTCATTCAGAAACATCTGGAAAGCAAATGGGATTTCTATGACAACTTCTAAACAGCAGATCCTTTTTAGATAGAGGTAGATATAGATGATATAGTGAGAGAAAGATTTATGAGATCTGAAATACCAATATCTCTTATTTACAGCTGTGGTGACGTGCAGCATATTACAGATGCTCTAGACAAACAGAGGGAATAATCTGCAAGAAGTGTTAAACCTTCTCAGCAAGGTAAACAAACCTCTTATGAAGTAGGCTGCACCAACTTTTCAGAAGTAAAAAGATAATAAAACCAGTAAATTGATTCAAATGAGAAAGGTTATTTACTGGAGGTTTTCCATGAGATCAGTCATCTTTTACTCTGAAAATTAATGCAAGTATTCACAAAAATAGAAATAATTGCTTTCAATTCATATTCCTATGTGTATGTTAGCATAAAAAGCACCTCACAATATAAAGTCATATGTAATTTAAGTACACTTTAAAAGCAGCCACAACATAAGAATTTTACGTTCTTTACTGACTGAAGTTTCAAGCCTCATTACCCTCCCCACCTCTCTCTCAGTCTGCAGGGGGTCAAGGTTTCACATTATTGGACAGAAACAGATGAGGAAATACCAAAGAAAGACTTCTCTAGATCCAATTAGTAACTCCTACCCTCAAAAGTGGAAAACATTAAAATAATGTTAGGCTTTGAAATCAAGCAACTTTTGCTGTCCTGTATGTTCAGGGACAAAGCATTCACTAGAAGTTATGTGTTAGATATCCACAAATAGTTGACATACTATTTGTTCTTTTTCTCTAGATCTCTTTGCACCGCAAAACTTTTACACATGGGTCTGAAGAAGTCTGGCTACACAAATAAAGTTGGGTTAACAGTGCCATGTAGATGAAATGTTACGTAAGTGTAGAACAAAATGAGAACTTAGTAATTTTCTAGGAAAAGTTAGAAGTTTTTGAAAGTACAAAACTCTAACAGGTTGCTTTATCATATTATGTACATATTTTAGAATGAAGACTCTAGAGGACTTCTCATGTTTTTAAAATAAGTGAATCCTCACCATTTGTAGTTTGCTGTGAATTTTTGCTGCTTCAGTAAAATATTCTAAACAGACTTCACTAGGAATGACACTGCTATCTTATAGCTCACAACATAGTTTGCAAGTACCTATTTTATTTGCAAGAAAATGAGAATTCAGTGTTTTGATATGTAACATAGATTCAATGAGCATGAAACATCATTACATTTGCACATCTCAACCAGTTCTTATACGCAGGTCTAAACTTATTCAATCTACAACAGTCCTCATAGGGTTAATCAGTTCTGCATTCTATACCACGTGAACAGATAAGCAATTGAAAACACAAACTATGATAACTTACTGACAGGTACAACTGTAACCACTGTATACCATGTATAATATAATACAAGCTAAACGTAGTTAAACCTTTTATATTGATAATAAATGAGAATCCAAAATTTATATTCACAGAATTAAAAATAAACAGCTCTCTATATGCTCTCCATCTTTAATTAAATCAACTAGCTAAGTTATCCCTAATATTCAGCTCATATTTTTAAGCTTTTGTCTTTTTTTGCCTGCTCCCCATCCTCCGCTGAGTTGTACCGGATTGTCTCGAAATGATATCCGTTCCTTATGAGATGGTCCCAAACATGAATTTTCTGGAGTAGATATATTCTTTTCTAAACAATAAACAGACATGTGAAATTAAAAACCAAACGACCAAACATCCCTAAATTTCACCATATCATATTGTTTTTAAGATAAGAATATTCATTAATGTGTCCGATTTGATAAATACAAATATTTTTACAAGGTGATATTTTTAAAAAGTAAATTTCTACAGAACTTATAATACTTTTTAAGATGCCGCTATCTGTCCATTTTGAATATATTTTAAACACATATAAAGATATACAATGCTTTTGACACAGAAGCTAATAATGTCATTCACCCTTCAAACAGCTGATGAACCAGTTCAGAAGATGTATCTAATAACCAAATCATTCTTTTATTAGATCAAGTAAAAGAGATACGTCATTTTTTTCAAAACCCAGAAGTATTTAAACTTTTGATGCTGAATGGTGCAACAGCCACAAGTATAAACACACATAGAAACATGTGAAATAATATTGTAACACAATTGTAATTACTTTCATTGTAATGCATACAGATCATAAGTAATTTCAACAATAGTTTCTATAAACCATTCAATCTAAATAAAATAATCAAAGACCTGACAAAAGATATGATATTTATTTTACATAAACTAACACTTTACAGATGGAAACATTTTTCTTAGACATCCATAAGAAAAAAAGCATCTGTGGAAAACAAACTTTGCAAAAGAATGATATGAAGTTCACAGTACAGCAGTTTGTTATGGATACATAAAATGAAAACGCTATCTCAGCTTATCAAATAAAATTTTGACGAACAATTTTTCCACCTATCACAAGAAAATATTAATAATTACTTATTTTTATTTCACATTTTTGATATTTTAACTTTTTAGTACTTTCCAAAGTAAAACTAAATTTCTCACAATAGTCCCCAAAATCTAAAACAATGCTTAAATCATATGACTGATCATCATTCCATCTACTAATATATACAACATATTTACAAATTTCAAGCAGTAAGAACTTCTCTGTTTTCTCAGCGATGTTATTTTGCAGCCTGCTAGATCAGGAGTTCTTTTCAACCTATGGTTCTCTTCTTAATGAAGTTTCAAATTATTGCAAACATATCTCATGAAGTAGTTCTCTCTTTTTTTGCAATCAAGAACTTGCAAATATTTTTACAATGATCTCTGTTCATTTTCTTATGGCTCCACACATGTAGTTAATTTTTTTTTTTAATTAAAATATATAACTTACTCTAGGTATACCCGATAATGGTTTAAAATACTGATGTCTTGCCCTTACAGTGTTCCCAGTTTCCTTGCCTTTGCATCCTACAAATGGTAGCAGACATCTCTAAAGCAGACAGGCTTTTGTTAAGAAGCAAAGAATAAAGTCGTTTAAACAAACAGTAAACTTTCCCTTAATTCTTTTGACAGGTAGCCATAATGTATTGGATGAAACACTCAAATTAGTAGATTAAGTGGTTAATTAGTGAAGCTTCAAAATAAATCTATCATAGTAATAATAATTTTAAAAATGTATCCATTTAAAGAGATGTCTTCTGAAGTTGCAAATATGATTACATAATAAAAAGAATTATGACTGGAATATGGGGTGGTTTTTTCTTTTGTTAAAAAAAGGAAATATTCTATAGGAAATAGTCTATTGTATATTTAGACTGGAAAAAAGTTTAAGGCTAACTTAGGCTTGATACTGACTTTTCTGTCTTCAAGGCTGTATTAATGAAGAAGGTAATTTTCCAATTTACATACCAAGTATTTATTTCTATATTTTGTAAAACCAAATATTTTTACCAAATATTTATTTTAAAAACAGAATAAATACAAATACCAGAAGAAATATGTCAGTAATAAATTTGAAAATTGTTTTAGAGGTGATAAAGTCAATGAAGCAAAACAGGAAGTTGACCTTGTCCTAATCACGTAACCTGGATTGTTTCTGGACTAACAACGTCACTTGTTTATGAACCTGTCTGAACTGCTGCTAAACATTATTTTCATGATGGCCTTCAGAAATCTGTAAATGTAGGTGTTCTGGCTTTCCACTTATAACTATTCGCATTTCATTGGAAGGAATATATTGTCCTTCCATTACTGTGGCATGTATACGATTATTCCATAATAATTTCCCCAAAGACTTGCTGTAATTTGCTGCAAGAAACTTGTGAAAAGTCTTCATAAATTACTAATATGTCCTTTTATTTTGGCAAGGTAACCGCTGCATATGTCATGAATTTTGCTTGTCTAAACTCTAGAGTCAAACATTAACAAATGTATTTATTTTTGTTTTTAATTGTAACTGATTTATGCATTGTTTAGAGGGCAGCATAGTCAAATATTTTGTGATTAAAATGTAATAACTTTTAATCTTGAGTGCATATAAGCTGACAAAACAATGGTTTAGATGTCTGTGAAAATCATAGTTCATAATCTGAAGATCCTCAGTAACAGAGCCTGAAGGTATTTTTGCAAAATCCCAGATAGTCTGAAGGTGTAGATTCCCAGCTCCCTTGCATGCAGGATTAGCGTATCAGAGTCAATCCCAAAACCTGGCAGTCATGACTCCCTTTATCTAGCCTGAAGTGCTCATTAGATTTTCTAGAGCCTGCCTTAAACTTTATTATACTTCATTAATTCAAACAAACTGTATTCAAGCACAGACTACTCCGTACTCTTTCCTTTCATCCTTCCTGCAGCTCCCAGCACTTTCAGTCAAATAAAATAAGACTATTGTAGGGAATGATCGGCTAATTAAAATGAAATATCTAAAAGGCAGGCTCATTGTGGATCTCTGTAAATCACTTAATTTGTATGTCCCTTCTTCCTATCTTTGAAAGGGGCATAACTACGCTTGCTCTTGTGACAATGCACTTTTGATACCTGGTAAATAGTACTAAGTGATGGGTATTAATATCAATACTGCTGTTACAGTTATTGATCTAACTCAAGTGATGAAAGACAGAACTTGCATAGAGATCCAACTGCATTCCTTGAAGAATTTTCAGATAGGAGTCAGACCAGTACATACACATAGTGAAGTCTGCTTACTCCTATTCACATTTTACGTAATTTTCAGACATTATACTTATAAACTGCTAATGGCTTAAATGTTAATTATGACTGAAAAATTGTGTCATAAAGCAAAGAAACATCTCATTGACAATGAAGGTATTAGTCAGACAGGAGAAAGGTTTTTATTGCAGTTCTTTTTCCTAGAGTTTGATGCAAAAAAAAGAAATCAGAAAGAAAAATGGAAGTATAGGAATGGAATTCATTGCAAATATAAGACTTATCTGGTTTATTATACATGTGTCCACAAATTACTATGTTTATTTTAAATTCATATCTTTTGCTATCTCAGTGATAATCCAGGTATGAACATTCTTGTGGTGAAAGTAAGAACAGCTTTGTGCTTAAGTATAAAGCATCTAAGTAACGTCTTGCAAGAAGTAAAAATTTTACATATAAATTTAAACTCAAACTTAGTTATTTTGTTGTCAATCCCTGTGTTTTCAAAAAGTTTTCTGATTCTACACTATTCAAACTGTCAATTTTGTCCTTCAGACATATTCAATAAAGACAGCTCCATTACTAAATGGTTACGATTTTGTCTAGATTGAGGGCATGATGGAATACATGAGAGTCTGGTAAAGGATGACAATGCCATTTTAAATTCCGAGATTAAACCTAGAAATGTTCCTTAAAAATAAAGTCCTGTTTTTCTAAAAAAAAAAACCACCCAAAACCCAAACTCACAACAAAACTCCAAACAAACAAAACATATAAAAATTAATGTGTAACTGAATTCTTATTATATTTGTTGTCCTTACTTATATTTATTGTGCTTTATTCCTCCTTGGACATGAATACATTTTACTTGCTCAGAGGAAGCTGTGCAATTTTACTGCTTTGTGAGACTTAAAAATTTTATTTATTTATTTATTTTATGTTAAGAAAAAGGGAGAAAATAATAAAGAGTGGTGAGGATACTTAGCTCAATGTACAGAAAAATAAAGTGCAGCCACAAAGTAAAAGACTGATATAAAATAAAAACATTTTGCTTTTTTTTTAATGTTCTATCAAGCATACATCTAAAGTGCTGGAAGGTCAGATATTCAGGTATTATTAAAGTATTAAAAATCTCTCTGAGATCCTTTAACAGTTCTTCAGTGTATACTGTATTTGGAAGTCTTACTTGATATCTCAAAATTCTTTTTGAGAAAGCTTGTATCTTTCTTTTACAGCATTACTAATGATGGGAATGGTTTTTACAGCAAGCTTGGACTTGCAATAGCTCCATTTCCCCCTAAAATGCAATGTGTCTTGCAAATGAATGGTTCACATACTAGGTTATATGAGTGAATAAAATTACTATTATCAAAACTTTTTGACTGGTAAAATAAAAGGTGACATTTACAGCCATATTTTGTTATAAATACAGGGTATATATTTAGTTAATATGCCTACATACACACATAGCTATGTATGCATGTATTTATGATTTATGAATAATTGTAAGCCTTATCATAACACTTTCTTTTCATGCAATGTTCTGTGTTTCTGTAGTGGGCCTTACCCAAAGGCAACAATAGAAAGATTCACCTTGTTTCAAGATACAAGTATCTTTACTAAATATAAATTAGAATGTTTCAGAATTATTTTACTCTATAAAGTATTCATACTTTTGACAACAATAACAATACCTCTTAGCATAACTGGTACTATAATTCAATAGAATTTGGCAAGTGTATTAGGTATAATTTAACATGATACACAGTTATTCTAATACCCACTCATCCAGGAACGAAATCTTTGCCAAGGAAAGCAATTTAATTTCTTCTATCCCAAATTGAGCTTTGGAAGACAGGACTTTCATTTAATTATAATATTTGACTATATGAAGGTCCAGTATATTCTGAGAGATTTTCAGGTGCCTATATACATCAAATAACCATTTATTTTGGGCATGTGCTGAAAGCTTGTCTTGGGTTAAGTTCACATGCTTCTATTTCTAAGCAGTCACTTTTCTGTTGTTTAATCTGTTTTCTGCTATTGATTTGTTCTGGTCTTTTTTGGTTAAAGCGTGGGTCTTTTAACAAATGTCAAGGTTTATATATCCTCTGTTTTGATAAGTAATGCAATATGTAAAATGCTTTGAATGAAATTCTTGGTGTCCAAGAAGAAAAGCTTTGTTGAAGAGGTTATGATAGATCTTTTATGATGTATAGTAGATGTCATAGGGCATTTATCGATGCACCTAACATTGTGTGTCTGGAGATATAATTTATTTCAAAGTCCTTACCATATTGTATTACTTAAGAGCAAATACAGCATAAGAAGTCATGGAGAAAAAACTTCAACGTTTTAATTGAAGTGACCATAACGAATCCTTAGTAGCAAAGCGTTTACATCAATTTAAGCTCTGGAAAGAAGCTAGGTCTCTGAAAAAGGTAAATGCTACAATTTCAGAAAAGTTACTATTTAATATTACTTACAGCAATACTGAATGGTTTTACTTCATTGTTTACATCAAAACAAAAATATAATTGCTGTGTCACAATTTTACATAAAATCTTGGTATTACACATTACATCTGAACAGCATTGAGAAGCTTCAGGAGCATCTGATACAAAGTCCCACAAAATATGTAAAAATATTTCTAATTTCCATTCTATGATTCTATGATTTCCTATCATATCTCTTACAGAGATTTCAAGATAAAACACACTCATGATTTTTTTGGGGGTACTATTAATGTTGTGTTCTTTTGTTTTGTTTTGTTTTTTTGCTGTAAATGTCCTTTAAGTTGCTAGGACTAGAGACTGAATATTTTACAGAATTAATAGACTAAAATATCTCCGTTTATCAAACATCGATGCTATTCTATCCAGATCATGCTGACATTTACGCATTTGAACAATCTGAATTCTAAAACGTGCCTCAGTCACATGAAAGAATTCAGACAGATAAATCTCTGCAAGAATATTATACACATTAACTGACATTCTACACACTTAGACAACACATTAATGCTCCATATATGTTTCCTTAAAATATATAACACTTTCCTAACTACACCAAAGACTTTTAATGTCACTGGTTACTAAAGCCCAGTATTTATTTTGGTTTTCAGCTCCTTATCTATTTCCTCAAATTTCACATACTGAATATCTGCCTTTGCCTAACATTTTCAGAAAGGCTGGTCTCTTCTAAGAAAATGTGACATATTTATGTTGCTCTTTGCAGAGACAATTTGAAGTCTACCAAGTAACAGAGTCTTGTTTCTAGGATCTGTCCAAATTTTGATCAAGTATATACAAATTGAAGTTTCCACGTGATCAGGAGAGATGCTCTTGATTTTTTTTTTTTGGGCTATATTTCCTAAAATACCAGTTAGTTTGGAAATGCACTTTACCACAATGTTACATGAAGGTAAGTAAGATTATTCTTGAAAATAGTGTTGAAGATCTTGCTAGATCAGGGAACTTAAGAGCCTGATCGTTTCATGCTCTCTGTGGCAGATGGAGCCTAGCTACAGGAATCACAGAAAAGAACAAAAGCTCATATAGGAAGGAGACTGAGAGAAGAGGCTCAGGGCTGGAATGAAAACCTGAGAGGTGAATCAGACTGTTTTGTGGTTAAGGTGAGAGAAACTAAGGCTAATTTGGGAAACAACACTCTGACGTAGCTGGCACTAGAGACTAAAATGACTTGACAAATAGACTGACACTGAGAGCAGATAAAAATATGTTGAAGATGGATGTTGTGAATTGGTAAAGAAGAAGAAAAGAAAGAATAAAAGAAAATGGATTAAGAGGCACTAGATGGACTCTAATGCTCAGAACTGACATAGTTATAAGAAGTAAAAATGCAGGTGATGACATAAAAGCATACAGAGAATAAGTGCATTAACAGTCTGGATTCAAGATCTGCCTAATCAGTACACTAAACCAGGCCAAATTTGGAGACTTAAACTAGGGGATGATGAATCTGAGGAATACTGGCAAGGAATATCTGGACACAAAAGGGACTAGAGAGAGGAAAAAGGTAATCATACAAGGATCTGTGGAAACAAGCAGAAGACTTGATGGTGATTAAGGAGAGGAAGCCTAAGTGTGGATGAAGAGGAAGTCTATGCTGGAATAAGAAATTAGAAATAATAAAATTGGAATAATAAAGAGTGAAAAAGAGAACTCTGATAAAGAGACAAAATAGAAAGAAAAAAAATGAAAGATCACCTCCAAGGAAAAAACTTCTATAGATATTTCTTTGCCTTCAATGAGACAACTCCATAGTAGCCCAACATTCATGATTTGGTCTTTCTGTGCACTGATTTGAGAAAGAGTTTTGAAGATACTTAACAGATATCTCACAGCAAAAGAAATGTGAAATTTTTTCTATTTACTTGTATTATATGACAAATGCTTGTGGTGGGTCTAATGGTTCCCAGGTTCCAAGTAGGTATCTAAGTTACATGTAAATCACAGTTTCAGAACGGATTTTATTTTAACTTGATTTCTCTTAAAAACCCCCAAACACCTCTCTCAAGAACTCCCAAACACTACTAAAAGACTATCAGGATGCAAAACTGAGAACTTAAAATTTAGGGAATGCCTTTATGTATCTGTTATACATACTTCTCAAATTATTTTCATAATTCGAATCACAGATTATGAAATTACATGAGATAATGTATCATTTTTCTCCTTAGCCTGTCAAATTTAATAAAAAGCAAGTTCTCAATGCATTTAGGTACTTTTAAAAATATACAATCTCAAAATTAATTAAGCAGCAACTTGTAAATTTAAATAGAAAAATCTATATGCATCTCCATAATAATTTCAAATAGTTAGGAAAAGAGTCTATTTCAGTATCTTTATCTTTGATAAAAAGTTAAAAAGTTATGATCCTCCAGAATATATCCAATTTGCATGTATTTTCACTATGTAAAATTATATACAGGTACTTTTGCAGGCCAGATGATCTTCCTCTTAATCATACTCACTACTAGATGAATTTTTAAACAACTTGGACATAGAAATCAGTGGAATTGCACTAATGAACTAGGTCTACATGTGTGTTCTCTTACATTTTAAAAAATCAGAAGTTATTAAGATTACACACTGCAAGAACAGGGAAACATTCAGATGTTCTATCCATGATGAGAAAAAAAAACAGTAAAAAATCGATTTTTTTCATTATGTATTAGATCATAGAAGATGATCATAGATGCACGTATCATATGAAACTTGGCTTTACTGGCTTTGACTATCTGATTTTGCCTTGTTTCATCATTATAACCTGTTCTTTGAACTTTTAACAGTGTTCCTTGAACACTGTTACTCAATACAATATCTCCCCACTTAAGTAAAAAAAAATCAGTGAATTTAAGAAACTCTGAATGAGTTAGACCTTTATTGTCACCAATAATCTTGTGAATTATTCATTCCACCATTATTTGACATATTCCCTGCTTTTCTCACCATAGTGTAACTAATTTGTTGTTTACATGGCTGTACTTATGTAAATCCATCTGTAACATTACCTCTTTGTTAACATGGCAGCTTCCAAACAGTTTTGTCCAGTTCACAAATGAGGAGGAGATCCCTTCCCTTTCCTAATAGTTAAACATAATGATGCTATCAGGCTTTCATCAGCAGATAGCTAAACACTTCACAAGGATGGTATATATCATGACTATTATTTCTGCAGACAGGAAAAATTAATGTGCATGGATTGAAAATGGCATTCCTAATTGCAGAATCACAGAATGGTAGAGGTTGGAAGGGACCTCTAATATCAACTAACAGGCTAGTGAGAGAAATGGAAAAAGCCAAAACTCTTCCACCTGCAGTCCAACACTTTCCCTCGTGTGGATAAAATGTATCCTATCAGCACCATACCCAGTAAAGTAGGTTTTAGTATCTAAGTCTGCACATAAGTTCCATTGTGCTGTGTATTTTTGCATATAGGACATCAAGTAAGAACGTTTAAAATATAAGAGTATTGCACTGATTTATTATTTTCTAATACAGTCATTTCTAATGTCTTTCCTCATTGATTATTTAAAAGAAAGCATCAAGGCCAAGTGAAAAATTTGGATGTGACAGAATATTAAGATTATGAGCTCCATTTGTTTGCCCCATGAGTTTGCAGGAAATGAGTGTGCTCTTGTTTTTAAGTCATTACAGAAAGTCAAACTCATATAGAGTTGTGCCACAGCTAAATTATCCCATCTCTCTGCATGGCTTTTTGCCTAGGTATGATTCTATTCTAACATATCCAAGAGTGGCTAGACTGAGGTTATTGTGCATTTTTCCAGTCTGTAACACAGGTTTATTAAGTTTCTATTTTCCTCTGACCATGTAAATATATGCTATGCTTTAATGTATGGTGAATCAACATCTCTTTTTCTAAGACCTACTTTGTATTCTGGCAAGACGTGCAGAGTCATCTGAATGGAAAAAATATGATGAAAGGATGTTCAAAACACGAGTCATGCTTTTCTACTGGGTATGAAAGCCTGGTAAATTTTATCTTCTTCTGAATTGTAGAACCCTGTCTCAAACGTTATATGCTTTTGTTTTCTGAGCACAAAAATATTAAGGGTATGGAAACATGTCAATATCTTTTATTGGGTAAAATGCTTGTCCTTTAACATTCATGTGGTCATATAACCATATGCAGCTTAAAGAAGAGACCAACTTTATGCCTAAAGTTGTGACAGCAGTTATGACTTCTAAGGTAAATTGTATTCAGCATTTTGCTAACAATATTTTATACTGTCAATATTCTCCATAGATTTACATAATTTCTACACATTTCTAAGTATAAAGCATAAGCATTACCCTTATCTTCTATGAAGTCTACTAAATAGCTAAATGTCAAGAAACTGAAAAAACTGCTAGGTAAGTACCTCCATATTTGATCCCATGCTTCTAAAATGTTTCTTACTCAGTTTCTGTAACATGGAAAACTTCTAAATTCAGATTGCAGAATAAAAAAAAAAAACACAAAGGAAAAAAAGACCCAAGAAATCTCTCAGTAAAATCCGAATAGAAGCATAAAGAGAAATCTCAAAAATTAGATGTTTACTGCTTACAGGGAGTTTACAAATGCTAAATTAAAGACAACAGTTAAGGAACTAGAATATCTAGAGAGTACTAACATTAAGGAGAAAGAAGCAGGAGAGCAGGAATTTTTTTTAAGAAATGAAGCTGTACCCTATACTGCTTAAAAAAAAGTTGAAGACTTTCTAAATGCTCTCACTGTCAAGGTAAGAAAGGCAGAAAAAAATCAAGGTGTGGGTTCTGTCAAGAGTAAAAAGAACAATTGAGAAAAAGCTGTAAAACAGAAAGTGGAATAAAAGTTACTGTGTTTGCTTTTGGATTTTTTTTTTTGAGTTTCAATTTATGTTCTATTGAAGAAAGGCATTACTAAACTTTAATAATTTTATTTCACTCACTAACAGACTGGTAAAGTTTTAATTTATCTAAGAAAGGAAATTGATTGAAAATGGTTTTTAGTAGAGTTAGTACTAATGGGCTATTTTTGAACTAGGGACAAACTGTGCAATGACAAGATTTAGGTCCAAATTTTAGTTGTTGTTTTGTTTTGTTTTTTTTTTATTCCTGGAAAAGAAAGTCTTACTGATATCAGAGACTCCCTGAAAGACTAGAATTCAGGGAAGAGAAAAATTAAGAATTCTGGGCAGTATTTTAAATAACTATTAAAGGCACAGGTCCCATTGCATTCCACTTTCAAATTCTGCTGCTTCTGGAAATCCCCGATTGCAGGTCACAAGATCAGTACGATGAAAATAAAGTTTAAGATTTGCAGAGAAAAAACCCCCACAAAATTATGATGATAGGTAGGCAATATGAATAAGTAGGAGGCTCATCTAAAGGTCCAACACTATTTATGTTCAACTAGATCAGGACACTAGAATGGAGCTGATGATTCTAATAGCCTACTCATAAACTAGACATTTGTGTATATATATATATATATATATGTATATACAAAAATCACTCTATCTAGCTCGGTATTAAAATTATAATTACTTCTAGTATTTGCAATATATTTCTATGTCCATCTTGCAACTTACTGTCGAGTACAATACCAGTGTTCAGAAAAATTAAAAAAAAACCAAAACAGCAATTCACACCAATGTTTATAGAGTTAATAAAAATTAGATGCCTGAATCTTGTATAACTTTCACTGTAAGCCACTAACCATCATGGTTCATGTATGTGTATTGCAGAGAAATTATATATCATAGAAAAAGCACTGTTTTTTTCTGTCCTTTATTACATAAGCAAGGTAAGCTTATGTGAAATCAAAAACCAGAAAATATATATTCAGAAAAATGTCATTCTAATATGCCCACTTTTGCAACTTATTGGCACTAGGTACCACAGCAATTAAGTTATTAGCAGTGGTTAGACAAGAATAGACAAAAGAACTCAAACCCCAAGCAAAAAATACTATCTTAGAAAACAGAAAAGAAAAAAAATATTTTTTTTTCGGGAGCATAAAGAACTAACTATGATTTCGGTAAGGAATATAAAGTAGTATGATTGAGAATATAAAGTACTGGCCATCAACAGAGGCAATGTCTTAAATTAGATAACTAATTAATCTTTGTTGGGTTAAGTCATGACACTCTAACTGAATAATTGGTACTCTTTCTTTAGGTTACATATATATATGTATAATATGTTATATATATTAATAATGGGTGAATTTAATGCACAGTTAATTTTCCCTTTGAACATATAACACGGAATCACATCAAATACTTTAAATACACACATATTTTCCTTAAACTAAAATATACTGTGTCCACATCATTTTTTTTCTTAATTAATTTTGTTTTGCCAAGAGAAGGAATTATCTTAGTTTAGGGTTATCCTACCCCATCCAGCTTTTTCAGGAAAAAAATGTAAATTTATGTGTTACAAACCCTAAAATTTTTTAACCAGGAATTCTAAGAACTTACATTTAGAAAATAAGATCTACAAAAAGTACATAAAAATTGGGCAGTTCTCCAAAATATTTCTAAAAGTCTTGACTTAGCCTTTCTAAAATCCACTCTGAATTAAAGGGTAATGACTTGGAAGCATTGTGTGTTCTGTCTTTACAAAACCATTATCATTTATATCTAGTCATGTCTCTGTAAGCATATAAACTGCATTTTATTTCAGTATAAAATATATTTGAGGTTTTGTTATTTTTTTCATAAATATACCTAAAAATCATTTATCCTGCATTTTTAGACATGATTTTTCAGTCTGGAGGTTCTCAACAATATATTGATAAAATTACTGAATGACAAAATATATATAAGGAATATATATGATATCTCCAACTAATATCTCTGATATATTCTAACAGCACTCTCAGTTGTATGATACAGTTTGTCAAAGACTCACTACCAGTAATAAAAAATAATTTTGAGCAACAAGTAGGATTATTTGGCATTGCAAAGGGAATTTAGTAGCATCTTATTAATTAAAGCTTGTTAAACGATTGAAGCTGAGTGACTTTGAAAAAATAGTACAAGAACTTAATTTAAACATTTATTCAAGAAGCAACAACTCTAAGATCATAGCATCTTTTCAAAGCTCTTCTGTAATACAAGTGCAGGCTAACTCAAAAGGAATCCATCTATAAAATCACTAAAATAGTTTCTAGACTTCTTCTTTGAATATTTCTGAAAACAAAACCAAGAAAGCTACTACAAGAGGAAAGTATTTTATAATGAATACATTAGAAATAAAGGAAAAATTCTAATTTTTTTAGATTAAGGATATCACAGGGATAACAATTTATTTCTGATTATTGGAAAGCAACAGTCTCTGGTAAATGGAACTAATGTTATTACATTACACATTCTCATGCTGCATATAAATTGTGCAAAGATAATAGTAATGTCTGGTTTTATATATAATATGTATTAGAATTTAATGTATCAGGATTGTTTTATTTCTGAAAGCCATGATGAAAAAATATGTATAGATGCACATGCAGAAATATATACAGAAAGACATAAGACCTGGGCCTATTTTTCCTTTCTTCCTGGACTACTGAAATGAGAATAACATGTAATTATGCTGTAGCAGATAGGTATTTTAAGAAATTACACATATACTACCAGACACTGTAAACTGTCTTTGTCTGTCACACTTGTGTCTCTTGACAGTTGGTTGTTCCTTCCTTCTCCTTTCCTGGTCTCTTATTCTTGAAGGTATAATACAATGACATTTTTTTCTTTACTGTTCCCAAGCTCCTACTATGGCAAGTTCTACGTGCCCATCTTCATCAAAAGAGCTTACTTATATTTATTCTTCTAGAGGTACAGTGTAGGTTACAATCCAGACAGCAGTTAGACATTAATGTCAAAGCAGTGTACATTATTTAACTTCGTTATTCTAGATATGCATGCATTCTGCTCTGAATATATGAATATAGTGATAATTTTGCCAGTGACATCAGTAGCTGAGACTTGTCTCACCTAAATTCAGGATTTTAGCAATTAAGAATCTCACCTAATTTCAACAGAGGGGCTTCATCACTAGCCAGTGGAGAGAAACAAGGAAACTCAGGTCACAAGTCATTCTTTTCTAAATGGCAAGCTGAGAGAATCATATTCTTTCTCCATGGATGCAATTAACTTAGACTAGGACGATACATTTTATTTAATCTAATTTTAGAAATGTAAATCATGTGAATAAGCACAGAGAAATTGTACGTATTGTTATTTTTTGCCTCTGGTGGACTAATATAATGTAAACAAATCTTTATTCCAAAGCCTTTACAAACTATGCCAGAAAAATAGAGATATCAAGTATTTTTACATGTTTTCTTTTCATTTTAATTTGTTTTGCTTTGAAAGTGAAAAGTCAGCATATATGAAAACATAATAAAAAAAAAAGAAAATACATCAATTGCATATAATTGATGAAATAATCTAATTTCTATTTTGACATAAAACATTTCAAGAAACTTTGAAAGTTTTAGAAATTTCAATCATTTTGTCAAAGTTATTTAATCTGTATTATATATTTTTGAGGTTTGGAGTTTTATTTATTTGGAAAAAACATCATACATAAATGAGAAAATACAGTGTCATATTCTTAGAAATATATTAACATTTTCTTCAGTTATATTACACAAAATAAAAAAAGAAACTTAAAATGCTACCATTTTATGACTATTAAAGATTATTTTTATTTTTCCTATATATAGATTCTTTTGTTCATTGGTATAGTATTTGAGTGGTAAAAGCTAAAAGGCTTTAAAAGGATCTTCTGCCACTACTATAACCTCTGAGCTGTGGTATCTGGTATGCATATACTACAGCTTAACGGGTAATCAATAGGACAGAAAACATTCTCTATTAGAGTGTGTGTTCTGGTATTCAGTTAAAACATGTAATTTTTAAACTTCTTTTAGAAAAAAATAAAAAGATAACATTAAAAAGCCCATTCTTTTGTAACTCAGAGAAAAGTAAATCTTTTAGAGAATTTGATCATCAGGAGATCTAGCACACGTCACAGGGAACTTCCTGTTAAAATCATAAAGGGAAAGTCTACTGAAATTAATGATGCAGTTTTTAAACAGAACTGTAGAAAAGGCGAGAAAGAAACAAAAAAGAAGTACCATATGTTACTAGAGATAATAAGCCTGCTCAGTTCTACCCAGTATTTTAAAGTGATCTTTAAAACTGATATTGAAAAAAAACCCATAACTTACGTGAAGAAGTTGCTGAGTGTCTGTGTGGCTGCTTATTTTTTTCTCTGTTCTCAGTCAAAGCACTTCCACTGGACATGGAAACAAGGTCTAAATCCATGTCTTCTCTACTTACAGGGCTTGCCTGGAAGCAGTGGGAGAGAATGTACACAATCATGAAACAAAATATAACATTTTCTGAATGCAGCTCACATTACCCCAAATAAACAAACAGGGTCTGTCAAACAACCTTCTTCAAAATGATACCACAATCCTTTATTGTTGCCTAGGCTGAACAAATGCACTATGTCAAAGCATTTTTGTAAATAAGAGCCGATCTTAAAATTGTGGTTTGTGATCTGAGTCAGTGCAAGAACAAAAGAAAACATTTTAGTACAGTAATTTTGAAGAAAATCAATCTTGCAGATGGCTGATGAAACCTTAAACAGCTTAATATCATTTAATGACCAGTCTATAATTTAAGCTATAGTTGAATGTCAGAGATGCCATACTGGATTATTTTCTGCAATATTTATGTTTTATCCAGGACACATATCAATTCAGTCAGTCAAGGGCCCAGTAATTTAATCTTTTAGGTTTTTGCTAATTAACCATAACCATCAGACAGCATTTTAATTATATTTTAGGTAAGAGTTATGCTACATATAAACTTCTAATGTTCAGTGGTGGTGGTACATCTTGGCATAAGACATGTTACTAGCATATAAATATGGAAAAATTGAAATTTTAATCGTATTTCATTTTAGCAATAGACCCTTGTTTTGTGATCATGTAGGGCAAAGGTTAAAAATACTGACCTGGAAGATACCACACACTGTAAATGACAGATTGTTATTTTTGCAGAAATTTCTTCACATTTACTCAATAAGAACACACTTTCCTTGAAATGAAAACCTTTTCAACACCAAAACCATTCATCAAGCAATACTGTTGACTAGATACGCAGGGTCAGTAACAATGCTGAGTAAAATCAGACACTGCAGAAAAGCTAGCTAAAAAATCCCCAGTGTCGAGTCAGTCAGCTGGAAGTCCTGAACCTAAGGAGGTGCTTTTCTAGTCTCTGGACCTTCAGAAGGCAGATTAAGTCCTTCTTCTATCTGGGCTGGAGAGTCCTAAATTCTTTCAGAAGACAGGTCTTCATGAGTAGAGTCTATTTTTTATACAAACAAACAAAAGACAAAGCCAAAAAGTAATCTCACCAAACTTTTGCATAGTATCATAGCAGCTAGACTGCTTGCATAGCAGTTGAGAGCCTGGGTCTCAGCTCCTTCCTGGACAGGGGGAGCTTAAGCCTGCAGCTTCCTTTTTCCCAGGAAAATGCCATTACTATAAAGTTGTAGGCTATTCTGGAGGAGACAATCTCCAGACTTCCTGTTCGAACCAGCTCACTGTACCAAAAGCAGCACTGCACCAATGCAGACAGGCTTTGTAGTCATCTAACTTAGAGAATTCAGATGTAATGGAGACCTGTTTCATTTCTTTGTCTTTACCCAGTCACTGTTTAATGTAAAATTCATTAAAAAGTTCATGTATTTTCAAACCAACAACTCCAAAGACGCAGAGGTTTTATGTTCCTCTTTAGTGATTGCATAGCCTTTCTGTTTCTGCACAAAAAAATTATCCCTTGTTTTTTTCACACTTGTCTTCTCTATTTTTAATGACTAGTATTTTAAAGCTTTGATTTGTGCAGGTAGTAGGCAGTATTATTGCTGTTAATGTCAATATTTTGTTTTCTCTTCCATAGCGGTGGCAAGAAACTTTGAAAGAATGGCAGTTTTATCCTGTCAGCTCATTATATGTTTGGCCTTAATATTCACAATGACTTTAAGCTTGTGAGAGTTTCATGTGGTCAAAATCTTTAAATAGAAAGCTTTCTTTAGTAGAAATAACACAATCATTTTGATGCTCAGAGAGATTCAAACCAATAGAATTGAACATTCTCATTTCAATCTAACTTGTTTCAACACAAGGAAGTTTTCTAATGTCCCAGATCCCAGAGTCCAGGAAGGCTGTGATATTTTAAGCGACTAACCTTTCCATGGAATTATTATCCAATCCTTACCACCAAAGAATCTGAGGCTTCATAGAATCATTACAGTTGGAAAAGATCATTGAGTTCAACCAGTCTTATCATCTTGTAGACAAACAACTTTCTAGATTTTAGTAGGGCTGCCTGGCAAATCTAACGTAAAATATTTGCTATTTTCTTTCAAATAAAGATGTCTTTTCACTCAATTGCAGACACAGTAATATTTAAGGTTGTATTAATCACTGGAGCAAACTTAATTTCAGGTTTGTAAAGAACCTGATTGAAAGTCCTTTGAAGCTAATTAAAACCTTCCTTTTCACATTTATAGCTTAGAGCAAAAAATTTGGAAGAAATTTAAGATACTGGTACACTTTTTCACAGAGTGCAGAATTGGACTTGCATCTACAGTGAGCTCCATATTTAACTCTTCACGCTTTTTGTCCTTAGTTTTATTAATATAAACCTTTTTTTCCCCCTCAACTACTTGGAAATAAATTTCAGTCAGGAAGAATCTTTGCTTTGAATACAGCTTTGCATCTGAATATGTTGAAATATTGTGTAACCTTCTGAGGTTGAAAGTGCTTTTAAATTTGACTTAGTTCTTAATTATTTGGAAATATGGATTAACAGTGAAGTGGTTACTATGTAGGTAATTTAAGCTACACATAGAGTGTATCCTATCTACCAGTCAGCAAAATCATATGAATTTCAAGTGCTTAGTTTACATTATAAGTCAGCACGTCTTCCTAAGTACTATAGTAGTAGTAATAGTAGTAAGCAAAATCATCCAAATGATCAAGACGAGCATAATCAGGTCTTAGATTTACTTCAGATTCATTCTGAATCCTATGTACATTTACTACATAGGATTTATTCCCCAATGAGGAGGGTTAAGACTTTAATGTTAATATGTAATCATTGAAATACCTTTTTGTATCTGTAAAAAAGAATGTCTTAGATTTTTTGAAAGTACACAAGTATCAGTTTAGATGATGGTATCAAACTAGTACTTTCAGCATACTGGCTTATGGAACGCATACAAATTAGGGATCCTGTTACACACGAGGAAACTTTATGATGGTGTATACGACATATGGATAAACTACTGGAAATGCCTAGGACATAAATGCTTTCCTCTTCTACTATGAGCTTTTTTGTTGTTGTTACTGTTAATGTATGTTTTCCTTTTTCTTTCAGTTCACCAGAATTTTTCTTACTTTATGAAAATGAATGCATTTCATGATTTCATATTTCTTTAACTGAGCTACTGGGCAAAACCATTTAGACTAAGTATGTTCACATTTCAACCTTAAAAGGTTTAGAGAACCCATATACATTTTAAAACCATAATTCTCCATCTGTGTATGTGTACAAACCACATGATTGCTTCATTGCTTGTATAGTACTGCTTTCTGCATTAGAGATACATTTTATTCCAATTTTTTTACCTCATATTCCATTTTTCTTTGCATTTCATTCACGTGAAACAGCTATATAATTATGTGACATGGCCTGTGACAATTCTATAACATTGCCAATTGTGTGGGCACACCACATAATACTGTTGTGGGATTGCAGCAGTATTTTGTGGACAGAACTGCTTACTGTAAATAAGATACAATCTACCTGCATGCTCATATGCTTACCAATAATCACATAATGTGTAATTATATATATATCTATATATAACATATATATATATAACATTATTAAATTATGATTTGCTCAAATTAGAGCAATTATTTTTTTAGATTTCACATAAAAATAACTTAGTGCTGCTTCATGCAAACCCAATCACAATGGTCACCTGGTTCCTGATTTCAGTCAGTAAATTTTAACAGGAATCTAAGAGATGGAGACATCCCACAGCAGAGAATAATCATTAATGAAATCTGACTTAAAGAAAGTACTAATAGTAACATCGAAATCTTACAAGCATTTTTTCAACAGTGAATTTTAGAAAATTTTATGGAAGCACTTGCAAAACATGCATATTGCATTGAAGGTGAAGGACAGAGGTTAGAAAGGGCCAAGATTGCCAGAATGAGGCCTATGATGCATCATCGAACTGGGAAATGCTTTTTATGCAACATTTCACACCACGTATATGGATGTAAGGCACTAATTCTGTAAAACCTGGTAAGGTTTTGGCTCCATTTTTTTAACCTCTGAATAACTATATCACGAAGAATACTGCTAATTTGGCAATAAAATGTAGACTGTGTGTATAAATATGTAAACAGTATAAATTGGCCTCTAGGTATTTTAACATTGCTGACTATAAGAGGAACTTTTGGGTATCTCTGTCACTGAGTCTTTTCATTTTGTAGATCTTCAGGTTTTCAAATTGCTAATTTTCTTCCTCCTGCCAACCCACAGAAATAACCATTTCAGAAAATACATTTCTTGTCAATGCTGCAAAGAGCAGAATGGATCATGAAAAGAGGGCAATTTATGACGAAAAAGACCCAGAAAATAAATGGTAGGAATAATTCTGATTTTATATTCTATTTTTAATAATTTCATCATACTAATATAGAAGTCCAACGTACCGCTTTTTAATAAAGACACTTTGACATTAGAATGATTCAGGTATTCGACTTACCGAATTTAAGAATTTTTAAACTTGTCTGATTGACAAGAGTACATGTTTTCAGTCAATAATGTAATTGATGCTGAACCATATTAATTTTTTAAAAACACTTGATATAGAAGTTTTAAAAAACACAGTAGCATTTGATGCCTTAAAACCAAAACCAATATCAGATTATGAAACTGGAACACTATGTACACACATGGATTCTTATGCTTAAGAATTTTCTCTGAACTCCATGAATGGGTGACCTGATTGCCAAATAGAGACATTAAAGCATTATACCCAATCAAAAAAGTCTCACGGTTGTTTTTATACCAAATATGCATTCGGAAACAGCATCAAGGCAAGCTGAATTCTGCAAAATCCCACAAGGAAACAAGTTCTTACCACAAGTTGTACTCGTCTACTGTCACGTATTGCAGGATCTAACTCAGGCAAAACCTGACAGCTGGGAAAAATGTGGAATAGAAATGTCAATAAATCCCACTGGACTGGGTTCACTAAAATACCTAGACAGAATATTTTCCTAGAAACACTCCTGCTTAACTAGAAATTATTTATTGTTTAAAATAATCACATGGCTAAGATTTCTTGTAGTAATTATTACTAATTGATACTGCTAGTAATTAATATTAAAACAATTTCACTAAATAGTAACATCAATACATTAATAACAAATAATATATATCACTAAGATACAATATTAATTAAAAAATATCAATGTCACTAAATGCATTAATTTTTGCATGAACTGATATAAATTATAGCCAAATCAGTTGTCATATTATGTAGAAAGAAAACTGTATTCAGTTAGTTACATAAATGTATCATCTGTTCTAAACAGTCTGCCAGTCACGTTCTAATAGAGATCAGTGAGCCTTTTGCCACATTCAAAAATGGTGTCATAATTACAAATTTCTGTATCTTCTTACTTTCAAGTATGATATTTTCTGTTCCAAGGTTTTCATTGAAATCAAAAGTCACAGCAGTTATCTTAAACACCTGGGAGTGTTTCACTATTACAGAACACAACTGACAAATTATTTTTTAAGGAATATATGCTGCATATATTTCCTACAGTCATTGACGCAATTTAGAAAGGTGCAATATTGTTCTTAAGCAAAACATAACAACATTCAGTCCATTTCATTAAAAAAAACAACGATAATATAGTTATAATATAGTTAAAATGTTTACATTACATTGATTGCTTGCCTACTGATACCTTGTTTGGTTTTATTAGAAGTGTTTGGCATGGTGTCTGCTATATGACTTCACTAATCTATCAATGGTTTATACTGAATTCAGGACCAAAATATATTTATGATGCCTTTTTTTTTTGTTTAGGGAACAAGATTAACCTTTTCTTTAATTTTACCTGTTTAATAAAAAATTAAATTCAGAAGGCACACGCTTACAAAATTTTACTAAAGTATGTTATGAAGATGTAAAAGCTGAGTTTACGTTTTAAAGACAAAATAAAAACACATACTATCTAGTTAAAAAGGGAAGTTTTTATTTCCTTAATTGAATCTAACAGCATGGGTAATGTTACAGTTGATCTAATTACATAAAATCATAGTATGTACAAATAAAGTTATAAAGTATATGATGAATAAGCACTTTTTTTCTACTCTATTTGCAATATCAACACCATTGCATTGTTAGTATAAAGCTATGTAGGTGTGTATTGTAAGATTCTGCATTGTTTGTAATTTCATTATCACTGGGGAAGAAGTCTCTGTACAACGACTACTAAATCAATTCTAAGGGTGCTATGTTTGAGACCCCAAATTACCGTGTACTGACTGCTAGATATAAAGTCATGTTTGCTTAAGAACAATTAACCTAGGTTTCACATTACAAGATAAATTTAAACTTTAAAAAAAAATCTAATTTAAAGGCAATGACCTCACCACTTTGTATCTTTGGAACTGGCTGCTTCATAATCCACAAGCTGTGTATGAAGCCATTGGTCTGTAAAGTCTTTTCTCCTTTGCAATTTCTGATCTAAAAAAGTATCCAGCTGAGAACATTCTTCTTTCATACCTGGGGAAAAAAATATCCTCCTGTCTTTCATTATCATTTTTAATATTTTTTTTTAAAGATTTCCCATATAAACGTTGAGTGTGTTGCCTTTTGCAATAGAAAATAGGCAATAATTTAATTTTCTTGCAGAGTCCAACTAAGTTGAATTCTTCAGATAGATTTAAGAAGTACTTCTCAAATAATTTTCAATGTTATGGTTTATTTTCTCTTTTGGGATTAAATATTAGCCATCTGAAGAAATTCATTATTATTGGGAAATACAAATTACTTTATTCTGACATATATATTTATATATATATATAAAAATATATGTATTACACATAAATTGCTTGTCATAGTATCTGTGAATGTTGCTTATTGTGGCATCTTCTCTATCATTATTTACAAGCCTATTTATCAATCTATAAGATTAAAAAAAATCCCCATTATATGCAAGACTGGACATATAGCAATGTTATTCCTCTGATCAGTCTTCTACTGATATGATTTATTAAGACATTTTAATGGCAATTTCTGATACTGGATTTCAAAGCAACTGCTTACATGGTATTATTTTTCACAAATTGCTATCTACTTTTGGATTGTAAAAGCCATCCAAATATAAGGAATAAAATAGTGACATTATCAAAAAAAGCTGTACAATTCTGGAGAATCTTCAGTTTCTGTGATCATTCTGTTGAATATTGCATGTTTTGAAGCATAATGAAGAAGACGGTGGAATTGGAAGGTTGTGCAGAGGAAGCATCATTGTTGCATGGGACAATAATAATGAAAACCAATTTTTATTGTCTAACCTTATGCACCAACATTATAGGTTATGCCTTTTTGGCACCTTTGACTCAGGGCTTTTATAAGTCGTCAGATTTTAATTTTTTTAATAGTAAAGTTTTTGTTTTTTCTCTTTTAGATGCAACCCTCTCTGTTGCTAACTGTTCCTTTCCTCCTTTCAATTATTTTTCTTTCTTTTGATGATAGGAGAATTCAGCAGCTACTAGAAGTTTCTTAGTAAACTGTAGGAGCATATCTGTCCTTTTTCACTTGAACCAACAAAGAACATAGGTCATCTCACTTTGTACCAAGACCATTTGCCCATCATATGAACGACATATATCAATAACTATAAAAGAAGGTGTGGAGAGATGTTATGCTTCTGTAAAAAAGATAATTTACTCTGCATATGCTGCAAAATGTAATTCCTCACTTGCACGTTACCTGGCTTTGCAGTGAGCTCATTGCTTTCAACTTTTAGCTCTTAAGGGAGCCAGCCTGAAATAAAAATGTCTTTTGGTTGTGCTCTCCATTTGTCTTGGTGTAGAGAATATCTGTTCAAATCAAATTCATCCCTTAGGCTGAATGCGTTCAATTGCCAAATCCACAGTTAGTCTCTTAAAATTAGGCAAAGTCCTTGTCAAGAATATGAAGTCATATCTGTGTAGCTAGTGATGCACAGACTAGAATTTAGGCAGAAGAATTTATCTTCAGTTGACGTTAAGAACTTTCGTTTAAGACATTCACTCCTTAGGAAGACAGAAAATGAAAAGCTTGGATGGACAGTCACTGCATCTAGCGAAATGAGGCCGTGAGGACTGACCAAACAGGTCAAGCAGTGAACTGCTCAGTAAGTGTCAACTATTAAAATATAAAGAGTTGTAATTACAGAGTTCATCACCTTCATTGATTTCTTCTTTTATAAGTTTATGATTTTACCTTCCCCTACTTTTGGTTCAGGAGTACAGTTTCCTGATCTTTACATTTTGAAAATTTATAAGTTCCAAGTCCGCAGCTACACTCATACCATTATAGTTCTTCAGATGAAGAGGATGCTGTCTATATGAGGAGTAAGAAATATTCTGCATGACTTCATAAGAGGTCTTGGAGACTGAGCCTGCTGCTTTTCAGTATATATTCTCCAATGAGGAATAATTCCACAAGAATTAAAGAAATATCTTTATTTTTTTTCTTATCTGTATTAAAAGTTTGTTGTTAGTTACCATCTTTCTCAGGAGAATTCTTCCTATTAAAGGATCAGTATAATTTACACATTTGCTAAAANCAGCTGAGAACATTCTTCTTTCATACCTGGGGAAAAAAATATCCTCCTGTCTTTCATTATCATTTTTAATATTTTTTTTTTAAAGATTTCCCATATAAACGTTGAGTGTGTTGCCTTTTGCAATAGAAAATAGGCAATAATTTAATTTTCTTGCAGAGTCCAACTAAGTTGAATTCTTCAGATAGATTTAAGAAGTACTTCTCAAATAATTTTCAATGTTATGGTTTATTTTCTCTTTTGGGATTAAATATTAGCCATCTGAAGAAATTCATTATTATTGGGAAATACAAATTACTTTATTCTGACATATATATTTATATATATATATAAAAATATATGTATTACACATAAATTGCTTGTCATAGTATCTGTGAATGTTGCTTATTGTGGCATCTTCTCTATCATTATTTACAAGCCTATTTATCAATCTATAAGATTAAAAAAAATCCCCATTATATGCAAGACTGGACATATAGCAATGTTATTCCTCTGATCAGTCTTCTACTGATATGATTTATTAAGACATTTTAATGGCAATTTCTGATACTGGATTTCAAAGCAACTGCTTACATGGTATTATTTTTCACAAATTGCTATCTACTTTTGGATTGTAAAAGCCATCCAAATATAAGGAATAAAATAGTGACATTATCAAAAAAAGCTGTACAATTCTGGAGAATCTTCAGTTTCTGTGATCATTCTGTTGAATATTGCATGTTTTGAAGCATAATGAAGAAGACGGTGGAATTGGAAGGTTGTGCAGAGGAAGCATCATTGTTGCATGGGACAATAATAATGAAAACCAATTTTTATTGTCTAACCTTATGCACCAACATTATAGGTTATGCCTTTTTGGCACCTTTGACTCAGGGCTTTTATAAGTCGTCAGATTTTAATTTTTTTAATAGTAAAGTTTTTGTTTTTTCTCTTTTAGATGCAACCCTCTCTGTTGCTAACTGTTCCTTTCCTCCTTTCAATTATTTTTCTTTCTTTTGATGATAGGAGAATTCAGCAGCTACTAGAAGTTTCTTAGTAAACTGTAGGAGCATATCTGTCCTTTTTCACTTGAACCAACAAAGAACATAGGTCATCTCACTTTGTACCAAGACCATTTGCCCATCATATGAACGACATATATCAATAACTATAAAAGAAGGTGTGGAGAGATGTTATGCTTCTGTAAAAAAGATAATTTACTCTGCATATGCTGCAAAATGTAATTCCTCACTTGCACGTTACCTGGCTTTGCAGTGAGCTCATTGCTTTCAACTTTTAGCTCTTAAGGGAGCCAGCCTGAAATAAAAATGTCTTTTGGTTGTGCTCTCCATTTGTCTTGGTGTAGAGAATATCTGTTCAAATCAAATTCATCCCTTAGGCTGAATGCGTTCAATTGCCAAATCCACAGTTAGTCTCTTAAAATTAGGCAAAGTCCTTGTCAAGAATATGAAGTCATATCTGTGTAGCTAGTGATGCACAGACTAGAATTTAGGCAGAAGAATTTATCTTCAGTTGACGTTAAGAACTTTCGTTTAAGACATTCACTCCTTAGGAAGACAGAAAATGAAAAGCTTGGATGGACAGTCACTGCATCTAGCGAAATGAGGCCGTGAGGACTGACCAAACAGGTCAAGCAGTGAACTGCTCAGTAAGTGTCAACTATTAAAATATAAAGAGTTGTAATTACAGAGTTCATCACCTTCATTGATTTCTTCTTTTATAAGTTTATGATTTTACCTTCCCCTACTTTTGGTTCAGGAGTACAGTTTCCTGATCTTTACATTTTGAAAATTTATAAGTTCCAAGTCCGCAGCTACACTCATACCATTATAGTTCTTCAGATGAAGAGGATGCTGTCTATATGAGGAGTAAGAAATATTCTGCATGACTTCATAAGAGGTCTTGGAGACTGAGCCTGCTGCTTTTCAGTATATATTCTCCAATGAGGAATAATTCCACAAGAATTAAAGAAATATCTTTATTTTTTTTCTTATCTGTATTAAAAGTTTGTTGTTAGTTACCATCTTTCTCAGGAGAATTCTTCCTATTAAAGGATCAGTATAATTTACACATTTGCTAAAATGTTTATTACCTTTTCCTTCATGAAAAGGGAAATCTATATAGGGATTTAAAATCAGTATTAGAAGTTTGTACCTCAGTCTGTGTGTCAATGATGGTCCAAGGAAGAGGCACATACAATAAAATAAAATGAACTTACAAAAAAAACCCACCTTTCCACTTGGTAAGTTATTTTTAAAAAATGACTGTTAATAATTTACCTTAGTTGCAGTTTGAATTTTTCAGTGAATTAACATTTTCAACACTGCTGGATTTAGTTAATAAAACATTTCATTTAATTTTTATTTGATTTTGCATGTTAATTATTAAAACATTATTGAAACAAAAAAGCGTTCCAGATAAAAGTGCACAGAATGGTAGGTTTTTTTTTCCTAAAATCATATATGCTATTCAAAAGAGTATTCTTGTTCTCTATTAGTGTTAATAGTGGCGATCTTTTTCTCAAATAGGCAGGCACTATTCAGTAAGTTGTTTAATAATGCTGCAGAAAACTGTACTCTATTGTCTTATTTGGAATATAATTATGTTCTTACTTTTTAATAGTAACATCTCTTTTTAATTCCTACAAAAATACTATGTTATGAATTAAAACAGAGCATTATCACTTTTCTATTCCATTTATGAATATCATGTGTTTGAGGATCTGGTGTACCAGTATCATTAACATGCATTTGTTTGATAGCTTTCTTAAACTAGGGCTCTGGGTTTTTTAAAACCTGGATCTGATTTTGTAGAAGTACTAACAAAAATTCCACAGAAGTTCCGAAGAGCTGTATGCATTCTGCATCTTTGAAATAGATCAGACCTATAATCTTTAATTGTTAAACCCAGACAATTCTTAAGAGTATCAAAGCAAAAAGGAACACATCAAAGAAGGTACAACTCTGTCAAAAACCAATTAATCTCAGAGGCATTTAAAGTATCATACCCTCATTAGATTATCACTTCTAAGCTTTCAGTCTTTTTTACTTTTTTTGTACACAACACATACGTTGATAATTTAAGATGGGAATAGTTTTCCATTTGGCATCAATATAGTAATGATTTTTAGGTGTTGCCCATTAATGATCCACACACATATTGTGCCAGATACAGTGCAGTTTTCAGGGGGATCTACTGTCATTTTTGCACAGAATTTGGGAATCCAAGTAGAGAGAACTTATCCAGAAGAGCCTAGGTACCCAAAATGTCCTTGGAACTGAATATTACAGGAAAATAAGAAATTCTTTTCTAGGTCCCCAAACCAACATGCAAATCTATAAGAACCTGAATTTTGGGATCCAGAAAAATGTCATCCTCTGTCAAATTCATTTGCTAGGCATGCTCTGAGACGGTATGACTCACGTTTAAATTAAAACATGGATGCGACTTATGTACTTTATATTAGAATATCTCTAGATAATGTATTAAGTGACCTAAAGGAAAAGGGTTAAGAATCTAAGATACTTCTGGTGAAGTGCCTAATGCTCTAGATAGTCCGTTTTGGTTTTTTTTTTTTTTTTTTTTTAACTCCTAAGTTTTTCTTCAAGACTGATGCACCCTATGCCCTCAGCTTTAGCAGCCATCTAAAAAGAGCACTGAAGCATAATCAAAAGGAATAACTTAGCATGGGGAAGCTGGAGATTCAAATCTCACCAGTGTAAGGAATACTTCAAATCTATATTTCCCACTGCCCAAGAAGTGCCTCATATCGGTGTTCTCCAGTGCTAGGGCAAGTTTTCTTAACAGCAAGTCAGTATATAAAAAGAAGAAATATAATTACACATGTGTACATTCAGAGTGCTCTTTCAGTTTCTGCATTTTAGTTTTCAGATTCTGTGTCCAGGATACATTGATCCTGGTTGTTCTAAATACCAGTTAGCTATTGAACTCTTTGTCACTTTATATGCAGGCAGATGCTATGGAAACTGATTCAACATGTTGATTTTTTTTCAAATGTATTTATTGATGATGGGAAAATAAAAGGTCTAATTCTTAGAGGCAGGGAAATGTGTAGAGCAGTCTGCACTGTATCCAACCTTTTACAGTTAAGTTTTGTGCTTAGAGGATGATTTAATTCACTTCAAAACTTGCTTCATAGAGAGTAAAATACAAATAAATTAAGAGACTAAGAAAACTAAGACCTACAATGTGAAAAAGAATAGCTTGGAATTTCTTTAGTATTCTAAGCTTTCCTCCCTTAATATAAAAAATCTGTGACCTGAGTTAATTTTCTCAATATGTATTCTGGAAATGGTGTTCTTAATACAGGAATTAAGTAGCTGAGCTTGGGTATGAAATTTATGTCTGTGCTATTAATACACTGCAATTTTTCTTATCTGCCAATACTCTGGTATACATTACTGGTTGGCAATATATATTATGAGAGGTTGTGTGTTTGAGAGTCTGTGTCTGAGTGTAGAAACTCTATGAAAAGATTATTCTGAAAGAAAAACTACATATACCCTGTGAGGATATTTATAATTTCTCCCATGACTTCTATAAAGTTATGTTACAATACATATTAATAAGTAATGTGAAAATCTCAAACAAAATCCAACTTTTAATCTTATTTTCTCCATGTTAGTCAACAAACTAAATGGTATTATTTCTTTTACAATCTGTATAATACACATAGAACAGAAAGCAAGAACAACATGAGTAATAACATTGCTACTAGGAAACTGAAGAATTTGGAAAGAGCAAAATAATAAGAATTAAAAAAAAAAACATACACACCCCAATGCCTTTCTTCCTCCAAACCACAAAGAAATTTAGACTGTAAGAGAAATGAGAGGAATTTCTTATTTTCCACAGAAATCTTGACACATTTGTCAGAAATGTGTTTTGTCAGAAGTCACTGAATACACCTCACATAGAAATAACTACATGCCCAAAATACTGTTTCTGGAAAAAGAATGGTACTTAGAGTGGTCAACAGCATGCTTAACAGGTAATTAGTGAATACATTTATATTATCAATACATATAACTTTGAGACAGTTGGAAGCATGTAGCAGTAATGGATATAAAGTTCTTTTTGCCTAAAATTATGATATCTGCAGTTAAAGTTTATGTAAAACTTGGGTCTGGAACTTTCAGATAATGAAACACATGCATTTCTACCTTAAAACCAGAGAAAATTGTTTCTGACATAGCTATACTGTAAAGAATAGTTAATTTTAGATGTTACTTTTTCATCTGAGTAACTTTTGACTAAATCTACTTCCATCTCTAGGACCTGAATGAATTAAAAAAAATATTTATAGCAGAGTCTGAATGTGTTTAAAGCTAAATAAAGGATGAAATAGGTTTATTTCAGGAGAATGTCACATCAGGTTATGAACTACAAAATTTCTCGATGCTTAAACATGCTTTATCAATTACATTACAATTAATTTTTGAACATAGGAGTGCTGATCAACCCACAAGAGCACACATAAAAATTATAAAAGCAAGTAGTGAAAGTAAAAAATATTGAGGGTGTTTTTTTCCTGAAACTTGTGCCATTTTTTCTCTTTTTACTCTGTATATCAGATTTTTTCCATATCATAAATAAGCTCTACTATATTACTATTCCATCTGCAAACCTGCTCTTCTTCAATCTCTTCATCTGCTATTGTAATCATCTCCTTTTTACCACGACTGTTCTTGACCTCACTCTCACATCATGCTTCCTTCAGAGAATCCAGGTATTAACCACACTTAGTTAAGGCCACAGTCTTTATTTTGGCTGTCCTTTTTCTTCCTGTTTTAATTTCTAGTTTTTGCTGTCCTTTACATCACGCTCTATTTTTGGGTGATTAACACCAGTAATAAACTTTCGCCTATTTAGTTCATTCTGCTTCAGTGGTTTACCATGTTTCAACCTGTGCTGTGTTATCTTTTTGATGTCATATTATTAGATTATGCAGAAGCTGAACCCTTTCACTGAGATTCCTAAACCACTGAAACTGTACAAGTTTCAGCTTCTGAATTGAAGGAAAATGGGATTTCATACTTGGGCCTTCCCACACATTATTTTCTGTTTTACCACTTGTTACTACCTCTGCAGAACACACCACCACTACTATTTGTCAGTGGTAATTGGTATTTATCCATAGCTTATTATTTATGCTCAATTTGTTCCTTTTCCCCCACTAAGGCAAATCTAAACCTTACTTAATCTTCAATGGTGTGCTTTTACGATGTCTTATTTAAAGTTATGCTTCTCTATTCATATCACAAGTGTTGATGAAGTTCTCCAACCTCTTCCTTTGTAATGCTCTGGTTACACAAATATATTGCAAACTCCATATTAAATTGCTTATGTCTTTCATTCTTCTTGTGAACATGGTACATTTCCCTTTGAAATCCTTCATAAGCTTCACTTTCCTGGCACGGACTTCAAGGCAGTATTAGACATTGTTCCTTCTAATTTATCCAACTTTCACAATTTTTATGAGCTGTCACCACTTTCTGTACTCCTTCACGTATATTAAACACAATTTCGCATTTATCTTCTATAACAGCCTTCACAATAACATCAGTTTCATATGATGATAGTTCCTAAGACATACAACATCTTTCTAAGTACCTAAAAAAACCTAAAGAAATATTTCATCTCAAGTGTGTATAGAAAGCTGTCACACAGGTAATTGCTGGTTTCATTTTTTGCTAATTTATGACTGTTCTGATTCAGGCAGTGATCTATTTAAAGAAAAAACCTAGTGATTGAATAGTGGAGAACTAGTAACAATAATAGTGTACGAATAGGTTGCTTGGGTTAATTAAAAATCACAGAGATTGGAAGAAAAAATAAAGAACCAGTAGTGCACTGGTTTAATATGGGCCCATTCACTCCAATAAACTGTATGAGATTCCCTTCTTCACCAAATAAAGATTTTTTAAAAAAGCCAGAAAACAATATTCTATTAAATTAAACTAGTGAACTTCGTACCAATTAAATCATTACATTTAGAAATATGTAGACTATTGTCTACACATTCATATCAAAGAAACATTCAGTAAAATTGGTTTATTTCTTCATAATGCCACATCAATCATTTAACACTGTAATTAAACATATAGTTATGGTTATTTATTTAAATCTCAGAGAATGACAGAGCTCATGGGAACTTTTTGCCACAGAAAAGCAGAAGAAAAACAGAAGAAAAAGCAGCAGAACAAACTTAACTAACATTTGAATTAAGATTCTAATTTCTCTGAAACCTTGGAAGTTTGGAAAAGCATCTATCAAGGTCTGGTGACTGAGCTTATGAAATGCAATATAGTCACTGACGTCACACTATTGAAATGTATCATCTGCTCTGGGAATTTTTGTTTGTACTAAGGTAACTATTGAAGGTATCCAAGCATCTAATTCTTCAGCCCTCAGCCACTGGGCTCTTACATTTTGGTAACAGTACAATAAACAGTATTACTATTAGGATAGTGAGAAATTTTCATGTTGGTTTAATCATGTGATGAAAGTTAAGATAAATTGAGTTTTACTAAGGAATAAATGCAAAACAAGTAACAAAAGATAGGATAAAGAGCATATACAAAGAAATAGAAAACTATACACAGAGAAACAGACATGTCTTCCTCAGGTTCCCAAAACTTAAATAGATAGAAGTTATGTTACAACTAAAAAAACCCAGACTAACATTTCTTGTTATAGTCACCCATTATGTATAGGTTGGGAAATAACATGAAATAGCTTCAAGTTTGAAAAACTAAGCTGGTTCTTTCTTACAAAATAACCCAAACCCCAACTCTACAAAAATGGAGATACTACATACATGATATTCTTCCTACATGCCCACAGAGAGATGAGTTCTGATATAAACTACTCCTTTCAATCAGCACTCTTCAAGATCCACCCAAGCTTTTACAAGATCAAAAAGTACATACAAAACTTTACAGCACTATGCTATACCTTCACATTATTCTTTTGTGTAGTGTTCTAAGTACATGGTGTTCTGTAGTCTATACTATCTGTTTCAGCATTCAGTATGGGCAAATTTCACCAAAAGTGCTGCTCAGAATTAAATTTGGAGTATAGCCAAGAGTTAGTCAGAGATCATTGGGTAGACAAGGCCCTTGAAGAACCAAGAAAAGCAAGGAGGTGTAAAAAAATACTTTGAAAAGGTTATGTTCAGTGTTTCCATGCTTAGTTATCCATTAGTAAATGTCAGGAACAAATAAGATGGAAATAGATTGAGATGATTTTGTTATATCCTTACTGCCTAGGTTCTCACATAATTTCTGTCTCATCCCCCAAATCTGCCAATCTCTTTTTTTTCTCATAATCTTTGGGAATTAATAAACCCCTAATGATGGATGTTTTCTGCTGAAAAAAAAAAAAAAAAGAATGGGTTTTATATTGTTCAGGAGTAAATTAAGAGATGTATAACATTAAAAAAATTTACAGAATCTTTTGATAGATTTTATTTCTATACACTCGCAGTTCTTAAGATTGACAGAAATAATCAAGAACTTAAACAGAAGTGTTTAGTTCCTCAATAATATGACAGTATTCCCAACCAAGAAAAGAGCGTCACTTTGTTTGGATACTTTGTTTGGAGTCCAAGCCAGAGGAAAACCTTTCTCTAAATTCAATAAACCAAGAAAAATGGTCAGATCTTCCAAAGGAATTCTGAAAAAAACTAAATACAAAGGAACACTTTGTATAAGCACAGGTTTAACTGCTATGTTTTCTAACAAAAAAGGTAGAGGTAGAGGTAGGTTTTGTTTATATTGAAGGCCTTAGAATTACCAGGAATGGACATAAAAATCCAAACCAAACACAAGATTTTATAAAAATAAAAATTTAAACTTCCTATGTGACAAGAAGATACACATACCAAAAGCGTATATATATATATAAAAGGTAATTACTCAAGAGAAGCATGAAATTAGTCAGTAAACTTGGCTTACATCCCATTAATAAGTCTCTCCTAATTTTTATAAGCAACTAATTAAAATACATAACTTTTTATCGCAGCTTGGGAATGTACATTAAAAAAAGTCTTTATTATGTTTACTCTTGGGATTAATTATTTTTTCTCTAGGTATTTATCTGAAAAATATATGAACATGTTTTTAAGAACTCACGTTCATCAACACACGTGATGTACATGAGTACCATACATGATTAGTACTTATCAATGCAGAGTAACACTGAAAATGAAATAATGACATAATTGTATTAATATTACTATGTAGTTCAGTAATGAATATCTATAAATTGGTTCTATCTATTATGTATACATACAGTTTTCAATTTAAAAGTGTTTTATTTTGTGTGGGTGAAAATAATTCTGGTTTATTTTCTGACTTTGTCTTGAAATAACTCTTGGTATTTGATGAAGATATTGTGACAACAATTCCCGTATTTGATGAAGATATTGTGACAACAATTCCCATCTTTGTCAGTGCAATAATGTGTAAGAGTAGAAACAGCAAAACTACTCTACACTGTCAAATATACACACAAAGTCTTCAAAAACTAAGTGCAAGGCTGCTGTTTAATTTACTTTATAGTAAAACCCAAAGGTACCACTGAAGATCAGGCCTGTCATTATGCCAAACATTGTATAAACAAGGCTTGATTTAATGCTCACTGAATTAAATGGATAAAAGGTCTCAGACAGACATAGTTCTTTTTCTTAAGACTGTACATCTAAAGTAAGTTAATCCCCAAGTGTGTACAATTCTTATATATTTATATCCAGCTTAAAAATAACCTTAAATGCTAAACTTATGAGTGACTATAAATAAATATAGACATAAAAGTACTAATTCTTCTTATTAAATTACACTTAATTTGTTGATACATCATGGAAGAAAATAAACAATATGAAATTCCAGTATGTTCTGGATCTATTAAAAAAAAGGGGGATTCCATTTGCAAAGAAGGACCAAAAAAAAGTAACAAAACCACAGTTTGCTACAAGATGATCCCATTGAATTCTTAATTAATATGGTTCAAAAAGCTTAGTATTTTTACAGATATTTTATTAATTAGACTGAAATTTCCAGGTTGGAAACACATGAAAAATGTAATAATTAAAAAATAGCAAGTAATTTTAAAGAAATCAACAAATATTCAAGAGTATTCAGTCCCAGGGGAATTGAACTGACTTAATTATACTGATTTTGGATCAGTTAGTTACAATGGCACAGTTTTTTATGTTCATGCAGAGAAAGTTTGAATAATTTACCTCATTGAATGAAGAAATCAGAGTTGAAAAAGGAATAAATTAGCACCGACTCCTCCTATTCTTTTACAGAATTTTGTTTAGATCTTTATTTTTTTTATTAATTACAAAATGAACACACAAAACACCCATTTCTGTTATTGAGCATAATTTAATCTTCCTTAAGCTTAATTGTAATTGTGTTCTTGTTAGAGTAGATGTGCTTAAATTAGTTTCTTTATTACTAAACTTTTCAGCTAAACTTGCTACCACTCCAAGTTGCTGACATATACATATATATGTCTATGTACATACCTATATGTTTGTTTGAAAAGAAAGGAATGTTAAATACCATGATGATTCTGAATAGGTGAATTTGCCTCATGTGCATTCTCTTTATAATTGCAATACCTTTCAAGACAGCCATAACTAATTAACTTAAAAGTGTAATTTGCTTTACCTGTTTCCTAACAACAGGTAAAACAGTTGTCCATTCCTAACTTTGCTTGTTTGCAGCCAATTATTTAAGCTTCTGAAAACAGGTCAAGAATTTACAGAGCTCTAAGGTCTGATCCAGAAAGCAGGGAAATTCCATAAATTCCAATTAGGTAAGAAAGCTCCCACTTGATATTATGGAACTTCAGCAGCTAATCTTATACTATTTCCTCCAGAAGACGGGAAGAACAGATTATATTACAAATTTTACAACCTTATAGACAAAATTAGGCTACTAAAATTGTATCATCTTACATAGGGATTTCTCAAAAAAAAAAAACAAAACCAAACAAAACAAAAAAACCTGGCCAAACTAAGATTTTACTTCCACTGTAACAGTACTTTCAAGAAGAAGAATGAAAAAGATTTACCTTTCAAGTTTGAATACAACAAGAAAAGATATGCTTTTTCCTTTATATTGGAGAACTTGTTTTATAATAAAGATTCTAATATAGTTTCCTTTTTATACAAGGTATAACAATTTTAGGAAAAAAGTAATCTGAGTTGAAAAGCAAGCAGGATTCTTTAAAACAGAAATAAATATTAGACAATAATATTTACAGATTTCTTTTTATTTAACTACAAAGATGAGCACAGAGCATTATTTTGTTCAAGATTTTTCTGCTTTTCCAAAGAGCTAAATACATTGACCAGGAGCAGTACATTGGAGGTATTGACAGAGGCTAGAAAAAGGTATATGTATCTGCAATGAGAATATAATAAATGGATGCAAGTAAATAAAAAACTTGTCTGTAACTTGTACCACAGTTCTTGAAACTCTCTTTCTTATCTTTGAATTTTTCCAAATTCTGGTTCAGTGATTGCAGACAGGGATACTAAAACTGGGGAGATATCTGAATAGCATCACCATCCTCAAGGCAGACAGGTCTCTGAACAGACTCTTCTTCAAGATTCTGGCTAGAATAGGAGGAAAACAGGAGAAAAGAATGCAATCATGTAGCAAAATAGTCACTAAAGCCAAGATATCTAATTTTTGATGTTATTAAAAATGCTATAATTCTACTCACCTTCTCATAGATTCCAAACAGATTCTTCAGCTTTCACCTGACTAGTCCTGAATAACTACATCTCACAGGGCTCCAGGTGCTCATCAGTACTGTCTCTTTGTGCAATTGTATTAAATATACAGTGAAAAAAGGGATTTGCCCCTACTATTTATATAATGAAAGAACATGTTGATGAGAAGTCATAGAAATACATACTTTCATAAGGGAAATAAAAAAAAATATTCAAAGTAAGGAATTAGTATAATGCATGGATAATAACATGCATACTTAGTTAAATAATAGCTATTTGTGCAAGGGTACAAACTCCCAAAATCCTGAGCAGACATAACTGTGGAAGAAGCAACTTAAAAATTTATTTCAAGTAAGTTTTTATGAATTTTTTCATTTGCAATAAATGAGAGAATAATTTTTGAATACCGTGCACACAACTCACATGGTATGATGAGAGAGCCTATGCAGTGTTTTAGCATATGTAGACCAGACTACAAGTAGAGTCTGACAAAACCTAAGAAGGCAGACCTGGCTAAGAGTCAGGAGTCACGCTTATTAAATTGAGCTCTCAGGGGTATCATGCAATCAGAGGTCACAATCGAGGCAACAGAAGCAATGTCACGATATCAGAGAAAGGGCCAATTCAGACCTGCTCCCTGACAGGCAGTGAGGTCACGGCTTGCGGCAAATAACTGTATTAAAAGGGAATATTCTCTGCACACTTTTAGAACTGTCATCTGAACAAACAAAGCCAGGTCAATGGTAGGTTAAATCAGAACTTTCTGCCCTAGTAACACATACCTTCTTTTCTTTTTACATTCACTACTAATTTATCAATTACAAAATATACATCAGCTACTAAAGCAAACTATCAGTAAATTTAACTTTGAAATACATATTGGTATTTAAATTCCCTCTTTTTAACAGTTAAATTCTTTGACAAAAGATATCCCCGGTCTCTTCATAAATTGGAAAATTCTAAGTTTGCTTAGAAAACAATAAGCATGAAAGAAATTTATGGGAATCACTTTCCACAGCCAATGTCTTAGTAAGCCTGATTGTCAACCTGCATTTAGAAACCATTAACAAATTTGAAGTTATAAATAATCTGCTTGTTTAACGATGATTGTGAAAGTGAAATAAAGTTCTTCTGGCTACTTGTATTTATCTCATTACCTGGACTGGGTTATCTACAAGAACCCACAAATGTAGCAATTTGTGAAATTATAACCACATTGGATTAGTTAACCTAACAATAAATCTGCAGAGGAAGAGCTATTTTAGATGGTCATGTAAAAAAATAATAATAACAATCTCTATGCAGCCCTTCTTATTCTGAGGAAAATAAACATTTTGAAAAATTTGTAAAATTCAGTATATCTACCCTTTATTAAACATATAAGCACAATAAAATCTCTCCAGTCAGTGCACACATCAAAACAGCACAAACCTAGAAATTTTAAACAACTGCTAAAATGTTTCAGTATTACACATGGTAAGAACTGAACTGTAACAATATGAAGTGAAAAGACATACGTTATAGTAATAATACAGCATAGAAGCCACACAGATATCACTGCACGATTGTACTTTTTATTAAAATATTTGAGTTTCTTGCAATTCCTTGTAAAAATCATACTATTTTACAGATCACATGAAACTTGTAAAGGTATAAGAGTTAGTATTGAATGGCAGAAATATTTCAATACCTAGATTTCAATTTTAGACTCTTGTTTTAATGTGTTGCACATTACCAAAATATATTATGTACCTGAATCACAACATTGTTACTTATAAAAAAGAAACAGAATTAAATGTGTCTTTAGTATTAAGCATATGAAAATTGCCTTTCTGAAATGCTGTAGATCTCTGACCACACTAATAGAATCAATTCTTCATAATACCATCATTCTCATTACAGAACAGGGGAAAAAAAATAGAATTATTTTATAATAAACTTTAATAAATTACTCTTTCAAAACAATGAAAAGCTCAGGGGTGAAGGCCTTTCTTTAATTCACCTTTAAAAGTACTTAAATCTGCAGAGGCGTTGCTATTAAAATATATTTCTATTGTTTAACTGTGATTTAAAATGTATCATGTTGACAAACAGGTACAAGATTTCTACTTATAAAATATTTCTAAGAATACATTCTATTCCTTCTTCACAGCTCCATACCAAATGGAAATTATCTTGCAAGATGAACTTTTGTATAATGTAACATTTATGATACTTTTGTGGACACAGAACATACATTTTCTGTGGCCTATGTCAAAACACCATTTGCATAGCAATATGACTTAATGCTAGAAATAGTCACTTTGGAAAATGTTTGGAATATATCTGCAATTGCACTTTTAATGACCTCTTCATTAGCAATTGATTTTTTTGAAGTGTAAAAGGAGTATTGGGTATTGTTCAGTAAAAGCAAAACAAATAAACAAACCACCCCAATATTGAATCTAAACAGATGATGACAAATTCAACAATCACTTTTAACTAGACATACTAAATCCAAGTGCTGTAACACTTTATTTTAGAGGAATTTAGTCAAACCTATTCTCCCTTATCCCCTCCAACCAAATCCATTTGGATTTAACTTGTTGCTAAAATTATCTGTCTTTTGCACTCTAAGACCTGGGTCACAACCTTACTTAGGGACAGGAAATAGTTATCAGGTCACTGAATGGTCAAATGCAAAAGGATTTGAAATGCTTCAGTACTCAGGGGTCTATTCATCCAAAATAATTGCCTTATGTAGTATTAAAAGTTGTGAATGTGTAATCAACTTGTTTATGTATACATGGGTCAAGATGCAGATATCTATACTACCTAACTTTTGAACACAAAATGTCAAGGAGAAGAGGAAAAAGAGAGGATGAATCTCACAAGATCCAAACAAAACTATCTTACCTGTTATGCTACGTTATCTAACAATGAGACAAATTAGTTTTCAACTTGTGATGATATTTCAGGTGAAATCTTATTCCCATTGAAGTCATCACTGGGTGGTTACTACCAAAAAAAGCTGTAAGGCTTTTTTTGGTTTTTCTTATGTGCAATTCGTTTTAGGATAAAGACTGGTAAACTACTCTTCTATGAAAGCACAGGGTACAGCCTACACATCCTAAAATCCAAGTTTTGGAAGTTTATTGGAACAAACACTCTCACTAGTTCAGTGACCATATTTAAGTTTGATGCACTGATAAATTCCTGATAGCTCCACAAATTACACCAGTCTGCAGAACAGTGGAGACATGAACTAAGAGATAATACACAGGCAGGTGAAATGTGGTCAGAAACCTTTAAAATGTGAATACAGGAACACTAGAGACCATAACCACAGAGAAAATTCATAACATTAAGTTGTTATGTACCTATGGCAAATATATTCTGTCCAGGAACTTCAGGCAAATAGAAAAATTTACCTTTTTTTTTTTGGTTTTAATTGAATGTGAAAAGCAAGAGTATTACTAAAGATGTCACATGTCGAGATCATTTATAAACATTCAGATACTGAAGAAAACTGTATAAATGCACATAAATGAGCTTTACATATTTATTTTTAAACATATCTCATCATTTCAGGATTTCTTTTTTTCCTCAAACACTGAACAAACCTACAGTATCACTGACAGACAGGCGGATAGAAAATTAGGCCCAGGTTTTATTTTTAAGTTTTATTTTATAATAAGAAACTGGGCCACTAGAATGTGTAACTGAAGCTTGAGTGCATGCACTGTAAGGCCCCTGCAGTCTTTTACAACTTTTCAGCGTACCGCTGTTGTGAACTGGGTTTGCACTCTGCCAGCAGAGCAGCTCTGACCCATGGAGAGCACTCCTTCAGATCAACACTGCCTCAGGCTTTACTGCGTTCTCCAAGAAGTCTTACATTTCAGGCATCAAGTTGAATTTCTTCTGGAGATGATTAACCCAAACCCATGACAGATTTTTTCCAAGATATCCAACTCCTTATGTTTATTTTATCCTGGCTCTTTTTGGATGTACTGGACATAAGTAACCTACTCATTTTACATGTTGAAGGGTTGGTGGAGAGCCATTAATTCCTTAAAATGAGAAAATATTTCAATGCGAGAGTTCTGTTGTGTGAGCTCAGGCTAAATAATAAGAAACAAAGCCATAGAATTCTGATCTTGAAAGATAGATCCCCTTCCACGCTACAGGTTTCTGTAAAGCATTTTCATCGCATTTCAGGACATTCTCTGAAAACTCATTATTCTGTCATTTTTTTCAGTGCTGGATGGTTTAAAAGCTGCATCACTAACATGACATAAGAATTTAAAGCCTGGGACACATTTATTAATTGCATTTTACCGTAAACATGTCAATTTAGCTAGTTGAATTGCAGCAAGAACAGATCTAGAATGTGGTTATTAATCTTTTTCAGACCACAACTCAATAAATGATGACTTAATTTAGAAATGGATGTTTATGAACAATGTACTTCCTGGGAACTGATGTCATTTATATTGTTCCATTGAAAAAAGCTAATTTCTAAAAGACAAAAATAGCTAACACAAATTATTGGCTATAGTTCAATTATTAGCTATATAGTTGTACTTCAATAGCTATAGCATAGAGCTATATATAGATATAGGTCTCAAATAACAAATAATAAAATATTTAAAATACTGCAAAAGATTAATATTAGTAGTCAGTTCTCAGTACCTTCTTTTAACTCTCATGCAGATATTTAAAAGCTTCAGTAATTTGAACCAATATAAATTCCAGTTAATTACCACATATACTTTTTCTTAAATATATTTACATTTCTTAATTCAGAAAATCTAAGAAATTATGTTGAACATTATGTAGCAATACTTTAATTAGCTCATGTAAACTAACTCAAAAGTAACCTGAAATTACTTCTTTCCAATGGCACTAGTAATAATAATCTATAAGAATGTTTTGCAACATTTTTACTTGAGATTACATGGAGTTTCATAATTTTGAACTATCAAAAAGCTGGAACATGGATGACCTTGAATGAGTCCTTGATAGTCATCTAATCAATCATATAACATAATCTCAAGGTCATTTTATCTCTTATTCTTGCTCCAATATGAAAAAGAAATGTCAGTTCTACTGATAATTGAAAGGAAATTAATAAATACTGCCATAAGTAAAAGCCACCTGAGAAAGTATGATCTCTCCACTATCAAATTTGTATTGGTGAAATCTTACTGTTATATCCATAGTGTTTTCCTCAGTCACCAATGAGCATAAAATAACAGGAAATCACTACTGTCAGTTAGAACTACAGGTTTCCAAACTACAGTAAAATATGTCTTGACAATATAGTCCAATACATTTTTAATAGAGTTAAACTTCCTGGCATTGTGTCCCTTCCTGGGTGAAGCCAAGTTGTACAGTTTCCACTTCAAAGAAGTGTGTTGTATAGATATGCCACTGACGGCTACGGGTATGACTAAAAGGAAATGTTCTATATGTGCCAATAAATCACCTAATCTACATGATTAAATACAGCATAATCTACGAAATTCTGAGGAACTAAGTGAATCGTATCCAAATAATACTCGGACAGTTTGATTAGACTCAGCTGATCTACTGCATGCTTCCAATTTGCTCTACAGGTTGGAATCTAGCTTCCCATTCCACTGAACAGAACCAAAAAGATACCCCAAAAGATATGTACTGTTCCTAAAGCTTGTAGCCAAACAATATGCTAGGCCTCATGGTTTCTTTAGTTTTGAGGTGTTGTACTGGGACAAAGCACACTGTTGGTTGGAAAAGTAGGTAATTATCCTCTGTGCAAATGAAATAACAGACCCTGCAATTACAGATCCAAGAAGGTTGACAAGCTCTGTTACTTATTTAGCCAGGACTAAATCGAACTTCCCAAGAAAAAGGGGGTCAAGGATAGATTCTTCCTTTGATTTGCGATCTACTTTATCTAAAATAGTCAAGAGTCTTTTATGTTAAATCAACAAGCAAAATATCCTTCATCCAACGCGAGAAGTCATAATGTTTTCTGAAAATATACTTTGTTGAAAATTAGGAAATGATGCAAATTATCAGTATTCTTTTATGTTAAATCAATATTGAAATAGCCTTCAGACAAGAGGGGAAGAAGCCATAAAGTTTTCAGTAAATATACTTTGCTGAAAAATAGGAAATTACACAAATTATCAGTATTTTTTATAAAGTTTCCAAATCTCAGAAATATTTAAATTGTCACTCTCTACAAAACACACAAAATGTTCATTAAAATATCCAATAATGTTCATTAAAAGAGTAAGCAGGCATACTTTGTTTGTTAACTGACTAGCACTAACTGAAACTCAACAACTGTGCCGGAAGCATAACTGCATCACATCAAACAAAAGCAGTGTAATACACATAATCCCAGGAAATGTCCAGCAAATCATCAGAACTGAAAGTCAGGCTTTCATCTGTCTTCAGTTTTTGATCAGGCTATAGCTTCTTAAAAAAAACAGTAAACATGTATTTATATTGGCATATTTGGTGGCTTACTTTACAACCTCCTGAAGTTAATGTTGCAATATATAATTATGATTTAAAAACATTATTTATTTCAATATTAGTTTAAATGAATCTGTATAATACAATGACCACTTATATTAAACTGATCTTAAAGAAACGTTTAGACAGAAAGTATTATGATTACAAACTGCACGTTGATACTACAAATTTAACCAGAGAGTATGTGTTACTAATGCGGTTTCCTTTTAAAATACACAAACAAAAAAAGCTTGTGCTATGCTTATTGAAATCACACACCCATTTATACTCATGGTATATGCATATATGTTTGTATGTGTACCGACAGATACACATAGATACACACATATACATAACACTAATACATTTAATTACATTCCCATGGTGTGTGTCTTCACATGTTCTTTATATTTTTAAATGGTACATTTAAATGCAACATTTCCTCATATTATTCATGAAGTCTGTAATAAAAATTGGTTTGGCTCTGTCCAACTTCTGTGTGCTATTGTGATACAAATGTGAAATAATGTTCCTGTGTGGGGATTTTTATACCATCAGTGAGTAAGGCACTGTGAATTGTCTAAAATGTAATAAAAATGCATGATGCAACTCAAGTTTTGAAAACACATTTTTCTACAATGTATGTCAAATTAGAGATAGGTGAATTGTCCTGTGAGATTAAGGTATGCACAAGCTTTCAAACGTGGATGAAAATATTTTTCATTATCAGCTCATTGCAACTTTTATAACAGGAAAATAGCTGAGGATTACATCAACACTATGTCCTCACTATGTTTAGATACTCCTTTACAGATGCTGAAAGATCCAACATTGTCAGTATGATGCAGTAACTTAGATTAGAAGGCAAATTGTAATGGAATATAACAATTATCTTAGAAACATGCAAATATTAGATATTAAGCTTATTCCTTTGCACTCTTTATTTTTATATCTCTCCTTTTTTTGGTTCCTTTTTGTCTTATTTCTGTTTTTAAACACAAACTAAGGACACAATGAAGACAAAAGACATTCGCTGTACATTTTAACTTGATTATGTCTTAAATACTCACTACCATGATGTATTTCAGTTTGAAATTCTAAAACTGTTCTAATTGTTTCACTTCTGAGGGCATCCCCTTTCAAAAGTAGTGATTCTGTTATTTAACAGATAACACATGTGTACTTGCTGTTTATGCTATGGTTCCTCCTCCCATTTCCCAATTTATAGAAATAAAGCAGGAATATGTATAATGTGCTTCTTTTTTTCCTTCTTGTTAGATTATTTAGTGGTTCATGAAGGAAATGGATTGGAGCTGAAATTTTCTATCAGAGCATTGACTAACAGTCTGTGAAGGTAAATGGGCTTAAATGGAGGAAGTTTCTTTCCACCACACAATGAACTGGTCTGTGTTCTCTCTTGTCTTAAAATACAGTGTCCACAAGATTTATGGATACAGAGTGAAAACATTCCACCTTTTTGTTGCAGAAAGAATTCCCATCGCAGAACAGACCCAAAGAAATCTATTCCAGGCAAAAGAGGAAGAAATGGTCAAAAGGTGAGAGAGGGGAAATGGGAAACAAGCTTTTCTGTGAGTGAGGGACGAAATGACTGATAACAGAACCCTGTGAAATTATCATGCAGGTGCTTTGCTTTGTAATAGATAAAATGCAAAGTGTTACCCAATTTTAAATTTAGAAATTCTTAGTTCTCTCTGGTAGTATCTCACATATGCATAAATAAATAAATGCTCTGTACTATACTCTGGGTTCTAAATCACAACATCAGCTGAAGTAGCAACGCCTCAAGCAGAAGGACAATTTTATACTCTGGTCAAGAAAGTCTACTGCTGGTCTTTTTGAAGGCTCACCAGATTGCCTGTAAGCATGCAATAAAAGATTGCTAGAAAAAAAAATCTCAGTTTATTAGCTGGCCAAATGGTCCTTGAGATGCAAGACAAAGAGCGTCACTACAGTGCTTGCTTTTTGATATCTAATCTGCTATGCTGCCTTCTCTCCTTGCATTCACAAAGCAATTTGAGTAATATTTAGAATGCATTCACAGGCTTTCCAAAACAAAAGGAAATGTCTCCAGGCAGGAACAGATAAATGTGTGAAAGGAAAGCTAGGACTAAACTGGTATTTAGTTTATCTCTTTGACATGGTTTTGAACATTCACTGCTGCTTGTAGGTTTTAGTCATCCAGTGTTTAGCAGGCAGTCTGTATGTCCTATTTCTTCATCTGATGCATTCTAGCCTATAAGCATATGCCACAGGAAAGGATATGAGACATTCGGAATGCTAAATCAGGCACAGTATACGCAGTATTTCCATATTCTAGGTAAATTCAAGCTTGGGTCCAAGGCAAATAATAGTGCAAACATTTTCGCTCTTCAAAACTCACCAAGATTTTTTTCCAAGCAAATTTGAGCATGTGCTCATGAACGTGTGGCAAATCTGGGCTTTCACAGTTAGATTAGCTGACTGACTTCAAATTCAGATGTACTCAGATTAGTTGCTTGTCTCAGACAGGTTCTAATTTCTCTGTTCATTCAGTGGATGTCAATATAGTGTTGGTATTTTTAATTTTATTTGTGGCATTAGCAATAAATAAGATAGCATATGGTAATATCTTTGAAAAAGATAAAAAGAGGAGAAAATTTTCTGAGCATACTATTCGGTTGCATAAGAAATCAAATCAGTCTAAAACCAACGCCTTTGGAGATGCTCAGGTTCTTACAACAAGGATATTTTAAACAGAGTTGGTCTTACTCTAATTGTACCAAGACAAAGGAGATTTAACATGAACTTAACTATTGTCACGAATTAATGGCTAGCTTAAGAAAAGATGAGAATGATATGAAGAATGTGAAGTGTTATTTCATTTATGAAATGAGATTCTAGTGTATTGTATTTTATACCTGTGTGGTATGATTTGATGCTTTTATGATGATGACTTATATGATGAACTTTTAATAATAACAGAAAATAAATAAATTAGGCATCAGTTCATTATGTATTTATCTTTAGGAGCATCCCCACATCCACCCAACTAATTGAAACTGAAATGCTTCACTGTTGAAACTTGAGATATCCAGGAGCAGATAAAGACTTTAAACTCCTGCTGCCTTCTATTTGTGCATATTGCTTTACATTTCAAGTAGTCTTGCCGAAAAGACATTGCAATATATATATGCTTATATGCGTAGAGATCAAGTGAAATACTTGTTCATACCTTCAAAGTAACCAGCAGTTATAGGCTGTGTCTTCCTTGGTGGTTTCATATGGAGATGTTTATTTTCATTGTTTTTGAACAACGCCAGGCGCACAGCTGGGTCTAGATGACAAGAACAAGTTAAAATCAAAGGTCAGACCTGGCTCATTCATTCCTTCAAGCACTTTTTCACCTTTCAGCCACTTAATAAGTGAAAATATCTTTAAATGTAGGTTTTATATTCACAAAGGCTTACACTTTCTAAAATAAAGCTACATATTTCTAAAATAAAGCTAACTCTTTCAAATGTTTCCAGTTCATATTTTTAGTTGGCACTAGTATTAATAATCTATAAGAATGTTTTGCAACATTTTTACTTGAGATTACATGGAGTTTCATAATTTTGAACTATCAGAAAGCTGGAACATGGATGACCTTGAATGAGTCCTTGATAGTCATCTAATCAATCATATAACATAATCTCAAGGTCATTTTATCTCTTATTCTTGCTCCAATATGAAAAAGAAATGTCAGTTCTACTGATAATTGAAAGGAAATTAATAAATACTGCCATAAGTAAACGCCACCTGAGAAAATATGATCTCTCCACTATCAAACTTGCATTGGTGAAATCTTACTGTTATATCCATAGTGTTTTCCTCAGTCACCAATGAGCATAAAATAACAGGAAATCACTACTGTCAGTTAGAACTACAGGTTTCCAAACTACAGTAAAATATGTCTTGACAATATAGTCCAATACATTTTTAATAGAGTTAAACTTCCTGGCATTGTGTCCCTTCCTGGGTGAAGCCAAGTTGTACAGTTTCCACTTCAAAGAAGTGTGTTGTATAGATATGCCACTGACGGCTACGGGTATGACTAAAAGGAAATGTTCTATATGTGCCAATAAATCACTTAATCTACATGATTAAATACAGTTCTGAGGAACTAAATGAATCGTATCCAAATAATACTCGGACAGTTTGATTAGACTCAGCTGATCTACTGCATGCTTCCAATTTGCTCTACAGGTTGGAATCCAGCTTCCCATTCCACTGAACACAACTTATTTGGATAACGCACTGAAATTGTTGAAGTAGATCCATTAGAGAGTATCCCAAAAGCTATGTACTGTTCCCAAAGCTTGTAGCCAAACAATATGCTAGGCCTCATGGCTTCTTTAGTTTTGAGGTGTTGTACTGGGACAAAGCACACTGTTGGTTGGAAAAGTAGGTGTTTGTCCTCTGTGCAAATGAAATAACAGACCCTGCAATTACAGATCCAAGAAGGCTGACAAGCTCTGTTACTTATTTTGTCAGGACTAAATGGAACTTCCCAAGAAAAGGGAAGTCAAGGATAGATTAATTTAATGGACATAACTTGAAAATCTGTTTTAAAAGCTTGAAATTAAAGGAGAATATGCCAACCACTGTTTTTAAAAGCTTTGGTTCAGAACAGTGAACAGTCTAAATCAAGTCATTCTATAATTCACATCTAAGAAATATTAACAGCAGGCAGTTTAGTTTTGGTGAAAAAAATCACAGACAATAACCTATCTTCCATATCCTGTCCTTATTGAAATAAAAAATACTTCAGAATCTGTAGACTACTCTATATATACCACAGTATAAAATCTTCATTAGTTTTGTAACTGTTATTTTGAAAACTTTGGAAAGAAGCAAAGACTAGCACAGAATTGTATATAAATCTAAATGATCCATGTTTCTAAACTGAAAAAAAGAAGTTTATTTAACAAAAGCTAAACTAACGCAAAGCCACACAAGTCAGGAAAAGTGACTTTCATGAGTTATTTCTTACGAATTGTTTGCTTGACACAGTAGAAAAGTAGGAGTTTAAGGGAAAAAGTGAATTAGAAAGAATGTGAAAATTCTGTGCACAGTGCAGAATAAACCAGAGAGTTATTAAAAAAACCCCAAAACCATACCAAAAAGTGACTGTGAAGAATGTAGAAATAAAAGCAGATACATAATGATGAACAAGTCTGGGGGTATGTCACTGAGCATGATGAATAAAAGAAAGCTAGCAGTATCTAAGGAACGATGAGGCAGAAGAGGTTTGTCTACAAANCAGCTTCCCATTCCACTGAACACAACTTATTTGGATAACGCACTGAAATTGTTGAAGTAGATCCATTAGAGAGTATCCCAAAAGCTATGTACTGTTCCCAAAGCTTGTAGCCAAACAATATGCTAGGCCTCATGGCTTCTTTAGTTTTGAGGTGTTGTACTGGGACAAAGCACACTGTTGGTTGGAAAAGTAGGTGTTTGTCCTCTGTGCAAATGAAATAACAGACCCTGCAATTACAGATCCAAGAAGGCTGACAAGCTCTGTTACTTATTTTGTCAGGACTAAATGGAACTTCCCAAGAAAAGGGAAGTCAAGGATAGATTAATTTAATGGACATAACTTGAAAATCTGTTTTAAAAGCTTGAAATTAAAGGAGAATATGCCAACCACTGTTTTTAAAAGCTTTGGTTCAGAACAGTGAACAGTCTAAATCAAGTCATTCTATAATTCACATCTAAGAAATATTAACAGCAGGCAGTTTAGTTTTGGTGAAAAAAATCACAGACAATAACCTATCTTCCATATCCTGTCCTTATTGAAATAAAAAATACTTCAGAATCTGTAGACTACTCTATATATACCACAGTATAAAATCTTCATTAGTTTTGTAACTGTTATTTTGAAAACTTTGGAAAGAAGCAAAGACTAGCACAGAATTGTATATAAATCTAAATGATCCATGTTTCTAAACTGAAAAAAAGAAGTTTATTTAACAAAAGCTAAACTAACGCAAAGCCACACAAGTCAGGAAAAGTGACTTTCATGAGTTATTTCTTACGAATTGTTTGCTTGACACAGTAGAAAAGTAGGAGTTTAAGGGAAAAAGTGAATTAGAAAGAATGTGAAAATTCTGTGCACAGTGCAGAATAAACCAGAGAGTTATTAAAAAAACCCCAAAACCATACCAAAAAGTGACTGTGAAGAATGTAGAAATAAAAGCAGATACATAATGATGAACAAGTCTGGGGGTATGTCACTGAGCATGATGAATAAAAGAAAGCTAGCAGTATCTAAGGAACGATGAGGCAGAAGAGGTTTGTCTACAAAGGTGACTACGAACTATCAGAAAAAGGTAGGATTTAATAAAAATAGAGAGGAAAAAAAACCACCCTGAATTTGCAAACCAGCAAGAGTTTAGCTAGACAGTTGATATGGCAAGCAAAGGATTTACATTTTCACAAAGAATGTAAGTGAAGCAAAAATGCGTATGTGAGACACTGCCAGAACAGATAGAGAAGGAAAACAGAGTAGATACAAAGATTCAAAGAGCATTCAGACAGAATAAATTTAAGTACCCGTCTATGTCTGAAGCTTAAAATTGATCATGTTACATGACCTTGTGCATGTTTATTGAGATAAGTTTTCAAAAGCATCTACAATACTTCATCAAATTAGGAAGTTTTATTTTTAGTTTGCTTGTTTCCTTATTTATGGATGCAAAGATTCAGAATGTCCTGTTAAGTCAGTGGGAAATTTCTTATGAAGTTTAACAGCAATTTCTAAAGTTGTTTTCAACTAGATCTCTATATTTGCAGTAGACACTTCAGTTAAAAACTAATGGAAAGTAAAGGGATCAACTAATGGAATATAAAGGGATCCCAAGGGTTTCACGCTTGTTCAGAGGATGCCCTTGACATGAACAAGACAATGCAGATATACTATACCTTTGCCTTATAAGCGTGGAGAAGATCTCTAATGGGACGTGGACAATTTCACATCAAAATGTTACAGGTATTCTTTGTCAGCCTACATCACAGGAGCATTTAGTTGGCAGAATGTCCTTAATGATGCTAACCTCTCACTAATCAGTAAACTTGAATAAGAAGGAATCGTGGAAAATAAGGATGGAAGTAAATTAGGCCATATCTTCTTCCTGAGGTAGAATTAGTGGTATCTTACATTTTGTTAATTTAAGTGGTCTAGAAGAATGACTCTTATGTTGCTGTATGATGATTACAGATTCTAGATTAACCCATAGGATGCCAGACTTGAGAGTAATTTTAACCCTTTTACTAACCAAAGTACAAAATCAATGAAATGACACAAAAATCACAATAAATAATTATTAGCTCCATTAGTTTTAAAGGTAGATTATTAGAATCATTCTGATAATGGAATCACTTTATTCACAAACTGGATTACTAGATTTGTAGATATGTTCACTTTGCATAGATACATAAAGTAGATCTATTTTAGTGGGCCTCCCAGCTCAAATTTGTAGCAACCCAGTGCTCTTCAGGGTAGCAATTATTTGGTGCAGTAGATCACTGAGAGATTTGTGATAAAGATATCTTTAAATAGCAGTACATTCTATTTTAAACGTCCTTTCTGAAATTTTAACTAATAGAAGTTATAAAAACATTTTAAGGAGTGTTTTTTTGTTTTCTATAGTTGTAAGATGCATATACACATGGAACTATACATGGATAAAAATGTACAGACTAATTTTTTTATAATTCCAATTTTTCCAACATCCAGTATACATTGTTGATATGACACAGTGCAGAATATGACACAGTGTAGATAAAGAGACTTCTAACTTCTTCTCATTGTGTTAGTGAAAAAACTTCAATAGAAACCAAAGATAAAGTGACAAAATTGATTAAAACCTCTTCAGGTAGAATGAGATTCAGGATTTCCAAAGTATTTTTTATTCACTTTAAACACTTACTGAATTATTCCTTTTTATTACTATTATTCCTTATTAATTTTTATTTGTTCCTTATTCCTTCATCATTATTATTCCTTTTTTTTCCTATGTAGGTCTATTGAAATAGTTTCACATAAAAATCCCATCTTTCCTTAATTCAGTCTCTCACCCCATTCTATGAGAACTCCAACCAGTCCAAAGGTAAAACTACACCAAGGACTTTTGAGTGAAGTCACATGAAATTATTAGTGCCAAATGAGATTTTTCAAACATTTGTGCACAAAGATATCAACCGTAAAGAAGGTGTATGAACTGAGAAGGAAATGATGGAAATTGTTCTTCTAAGAGATTTCTATCAGAAGATTTACCTGCGAGTCTTTGTAAAATAACTTAAATAATCTACAGGGATTTAACACAGTGCCAGACTACTTGACTTTGTACCTACCTGGATCATCTTGACCATTGCCTACAGCTCTTTTGTTATTAAAAATGAGTCCTCTCCTTTATCTAGTCCCAAATGTAGGCAATATTACATAGATTACTTTATAATACTAGACTGCTTTTCAGTGTCTGTGTGAGCTAGGGAAATGAACTGCATATACGCTTTGATGACAAGCAATCAAATGTTTTAGATTTCACACAGAGAACTGTGAAAGAGTCCCATAGTTCAAAATCATACAAATATCCTCCTCTATTCTGGCATGCTCATTTAAATGTGGCTTATTAGATGATGATCTGTGTTGGCAATCTAGGAACCAGGGAGGTAATTTAATGCATATTGCTTGGCTGACTCCAAATATAGAAGATAAGTTGGATGAATGCAAGAAATGTTATAGAAACAATATGGAAGGAATAGTCTGCCTGATCTGGCACCACATTTGCTAAATAACTTCTTGATAATATGTGAAACTAAAAAAAACTACATGTTTGTAATTCATTTTTGTTGTGCAATATATCTAATTAGAAAAACAGAAACATATCTGTGACAACAGACCTGATAATTCAAAGAAGTACACAGTGACAGTTGCTTATCTGTTAGATAATTCAATTTAGACATTCATTTGGAAGAAAGATCACATTTTATTCCATAACTGAACAGTAATTAGAAGTCCAACTCATTCATGGCTAGAGCTCCCAGTTGATACTGCTACATGGATTATGCTGAAACAAAAGTGGCTTTCCTTCTGCTACTAAGAAAATATAGATCAGTGGTCCTTTATGTATTGTATAACAAGGAATAATAATATTCCCCAGATTTTTTTTTTGATTGTTGTTAATTCAACAATTCAGCATTGTATAGTCAGATTATCTGTTCTGGTATTGTGGGTTTTGAGGGTGGTGTGTGTTGGGTTTTTGTTGTTTGGTTTTATATTTTAATTACTATTACATTGCTGTCTTAAATTCTAAAGTAGAACTAAAAAACCTTTGCTGACTTCTTTGAAATATCTTTATCATTGTGCTCTGGTTCTAGGAGTGAAAGCCCACTCCAGCTGCTTTCTACTGCTGGCTTTTTTTTCTTATCTACATGGCAGCAAGAAATACCACCTCATGCATGAAAGCAAGACAAGGTTTTCAGCCATCTTAAAAGAAAAATAAGATCACTTTCAGAGGCTATATAAAATCCACAGATTCAAGGAAATTAGGAAATACAAAGTTAAGCAAGAAATTCTGTGCTGCTGTGCCAAGACATCTTTAGGAAGCTAGGATTGTTATGAGTCACAGACGCATAGTGAGGTGCATTAATGTTTGCTATAGCATTTTACGCATTCGTGATAAACAGGGATATTTCTGACATTATGCCAGTTTTGGTTGGCTGCAAAACTTCTGGTTCTTGCCCACAATTTTGTATTATCTTACTGTAGAGTAAAAATAGTTGAAGCAGACACATTTGGTATTGTTAAAATACAGGCCACAACTTTATTTAACTACATAAACAAGCACAAATAACTGTAGTGGATTAGGGCATAAAAGGCCTTAAGGCCATTAGTTGAGACTGGTCTACTGCAATATAAGCATTGCCTGAAATGCTCCCTATTATAAGGTTATGCTACTTTAAGATCTTGTAATAGAAACCACGGGATTCAGTGCATTTGCTAGTATTTTCCATATTTTTTTCACTGCTGAGAAGGTATGTGGCCAGGCAAGTGAGGTAAAATATTTCTCAGTTACTTCTATACATCTACAGTTTAACTGTGCCTCCAGCCAGTCACTCTAGGTTTTCTGTCTAGGCAATGGAGAATTCTAAGTACTTTTACAGCGAGATTCAAGTAGCCTGTTTCTGTATTTTGCTTTAGGAGAAAATTAATAGTATTTAAGGTGGTTATTAGTTTCCATAAAAGAATTCAGATGACTAGCTCAGATGAGGACTTCTATAATTAATTAAATGAATCCCATCACAGTTGCACTAGAAGATAAATACTTTAGAAGGAAATAAAAAGAAATACATTCCCACACCTCAGGATGTTAAAAATTGAAATTGTTCATGACTGGTCAATCCAGGTTCCAGTCCAGCAGATGTCTTGACTATGTTAAAGAGCAGTTGTTGAACTGAATGGAAGTTGATTTAACTTTCGTGACTCTCAGGCCTAAAGCAAATGAGTTTAACAGCATATGGAAGCAGATAGCACATATTTTGTTTCTATAAAATCTGTTAGTACCTCAGCATTACCTGCAACTAATAAGAACATTGTCACCAAATGATCAATAGTTCAAAAAAGACGGTAGGGATGATCTTAGCATAAAAGCTATCAGTTTATTTGTTAATAGCTTATAATTTATTTGTGTTTAGAGCCTTTAGATATTGTTTTGCTTTTTGTCAGAACTAATTAAGTCAGATGTCTAATAGTAAATGGATATAACATGGAAAATTGCTCTTTTACACCTTATAATTCCTACTTTTAAGTGGACGCTGGTTAATTTTCTAGTGGGTAGGAATCTTTATGACTAACAAAATTATTTTATTGTGCTTAGCATAGCTTCAACTATTTTAAATAAGAAAACTAAAAAGGAAATACCTGCAATTCTAACACTGAGGACCTGGAAATTCAAAAGAAAGAACAAAAAAAAATACTAAAAAGAAATATCAACATTGCATATGTAGCTTAAGTACATACTAGACAGATTAAGTTCATTTCAGAGGAGATGAAGATACAATGCTAATTTCTATAGAAATATTGATAGACAACGTTGACATCTACCTATTCAGATGAATTGCGACCTTTTGTAAAGTATTAGAAGGAATAAAGTCTCTTATGGAATTCCTGCTTCAGTAGAGTTAAACTCACAGCAGTGGCCTAAGACTGTGAACTCTCCCTAGTTATACTGGAATTGCAGTAAGTATTTTAGCAAGAGCTGTACCACACAGAGACCCCAGAAAGACACTGGCAGCCTAATGTATCTGGTTACAGTTTCTGATCTGGAGCTGATTAGCCTCAGGATAAGGTATCTCTAATATAAATGCTGTAAAGTCCTTCTATTAACCACACCCTCAACAAGATCCTGACTTGCTCTCACCACTTCAGAGGAGATAGTTGATGTAAAACATAATTATATATGTGGTGATTCTTCTCACACAGGGAATATTCCATCAGGATAATTTCTTGTGCAATAGCTGAGGTTTAGCATCAGTTTAAGATAAAAAATCTTGTTATAAAAAATAATGTCTATTTGGTCCTTGATCAAGGAAGTACTGACTTTGTCATTGTCCTGTATGAGAAAGAATAGTTGGCTTTATAAGCTTTGTACTAAAAAGCGACTGAGTGCGCAATATTTTCAGTTATATTTCTTGGTTCTGGAGATTACATCTTCTGCTTGTCTGAAAAAAAAGACTAATTTTAATGACTGTCAGAGAACTCTATACAGGAAAATTGTACATACAGGTTATTCTTGTGCTTGATGTAATAGTCAGAAAGACAAAACATTCCAATATGAGGCAGTGTCAAGAAAAAAAAAATGAACCTATAAAAACATTGTGCAAAAGCCTTATTTATTTTTTAAAAAGTACTAAAAGACTTTGAGACTATTTCAAGTAATACATAAAAAAGCTCAACACATATATATCATATTGAATAATCTGAAAAAAGTGCATGGAAATATATTAAAAAAATCCATCAGAACTAGAACAAAACCAGAATAGAATTTTTGATATGATCAGTCAGACATTTATGACTGGATTAATTACTACTAACATAAACCAGAGAGCATATGGATAAAAGATGAGACAACCCAATAAGCTCTATGCATTAAATAATAACACAGAGGCCACCAAATGTACCAAAAACCTCATCTGTACACCAGATATTTACTACTTTTTTTTTTAAGTAACATGGCACTGTTTGTTTAACAGTTGTACTCAATGACCTTAAAGGTTTTTTTCAACCAAAAGGATTCTATGATTCTATGGTAGGGCATCATGGAAAGCTATGAAGATTTAAATATAATGTAATGACAAAGTATAATATAAAAAACCCAAACATGGTTTGCTGATTACACTTCTTTTTTGCTCCCCTGTCCCACTTACTTTTTTTTAAACCAGAGATGTTTTTTGGCAAACTTAGTCTTAGGCATGTTATTTAAAGTGGAACAAAATATACAGACATTTTTCTTAACTTTGTCTTTCCTTTCAAGAGAAAGATGTCTTTCAAAATTCTCAACACTGAATACTGAAGAGATTTTGAAAGTTATATGAAAGAAGAAAATTAACTGCAATTTGTGATATAATTAAAAAAAAATTACATGTAATCAAAAGTACACTTTCCAAAGACCATTTAGAGTCAGGTACTATTGTCAATCAGGCTCTTATATATTTGAATCTTTCTTACACTTGCAGTACTTTATTAATAATGTTATTAACATTTGCAGTAGCATATCATACTANTTTTTTTCAACCAAAAGGATTCTATGATTCTATGGTAGGGCATCATGGAAAGCTATGAAGATTTAAATATAATGTAATGACAAAGTATAATATAAAAAACCCAAACATGGTTTGCTGATTACACTTCTTTTTTGCTCCCCTGTCCCACTTACTTTTTTTTAAACCAGAGATGTTTTTTGGCAAACTTAGTCTTAGGCATGTTATTTAAAGTGGAACAAAATATACAGACATTTTTCTTAACTTTGTCTTTCCTTTCAAGAGAAAGATGTCTTTCAAAATTCTCAACACTGAATACTGAAGAGATTTTGAAAGTTATATGAAAGAAGAAAATTAACTGCAATTTGTGATATAATTAAAAAAAAATTACATGTAATCAAAAGTACACTTTCCAAAGACCATTTAGAGTCAGGTACTATTGTCAATCAGGCTCTTATATATTTGAATCTTTCTTACACTTGCAGTACTTTATTAATAATGTTATTAACATTTGCAGTAGCATATCATACTAACAGTTAATGATTCAAAGAAAGGTTCATGGACATAAGAAAAACCAGAAGACACTTACAGAGAAGCTGGATAAGTGTCACATATTTCCACTGTGAATATGTGATACAAAGAATATGACTTCATTTCCTGTGTATCAAACTTTTTCATAAATAATTTCTGCATAAGTCAATAATTTTAACCTGAGATTCCTCCAAGAGGAAAATACAAGCAGCATAACATTCAGAAATATAAATTCCACATGCAGAAAAAGAGATACAGGCACAAAAAGAAACAAAATCTCTGCTTAGCATAACTGTCATTCAACCTCAAAATCAAGTAGAATGTTTTTTTAAATCTGAGTACTTTATCACTGGAATTAATTGATTTAAACTGGGTTGTTTTCACTGACTCACATTCCACATTTATTTGCAGCAATTTTTAATGTTGTGCACGTAAAATTTTTAAGACAGAAGCTATTCTGAGATTTAAGAATAGAAAAATACATCAATAGTAACATTTTTTTAACTGTTGACTTACCTAAATTTTTATTACCATATTTTTTAGGCTTCATTTTATGGGCCCTCTTCAGCATTAGCTGTGCAGTAGAAATATCCTTAAAACCCCTAGGGGAAGAGAATAACTTACTAAACATTTCACATGTATTGTGTTACACTAGCTGCTTATTATTGTAAAATGCACTTCTTGAAAAGAACACAAGTGTATAGTATTTATGCCTGGCATGAAACTCTGAATTACACAGATAGCTGCAATGCTTCTTACTTTACATTATTGCAACAATTCAAGCTGGTTTCCCAGACGCTTGTAAAAATAACTACAATAACTCTTACTTTGTTAGAAAACAGAGATTCTTGAAAGGAGGAACTTAAATAAAGCAAGCAACAACAGCCCACTATACTGTACCTATTTCTGGAAGTCTCTGCATAAGCAAAATAGCTTCACATACCATTCTTCTGAAATTTTTTCTTCTTTTTCAGACATGAATGAAAATATCTTTTTTTCCTTCCAGTTGGAGAGCTGTGACATTGTTCCCTTCCTTGATCTGAAAACAAAGTATAAGAGTGGTACTGAAAGGTAGGTAAATAAGGAAGGGTCTTGGGTGACTATTTTGCAGCCTTTGTTATCCTGTAAGTTGTTTGTGCCTTTTAAAGGCACTTTTGAAGCTTGGAAATAATACAAAAAAATCTATTTTAATACTCCAGGAAGGCTTTATCTTGGAGAGTAATAAAAGTCTGCCATCAATTTGAAATGTTTACATTTCAATTACTTGAAGCATATTTCAGTCCTTTCTCTGCAAAAGAATGCAGCTGTGTAAGAAATCCCTTTTAATCTTTATCTAGTCTTATAAATCGCTATTTCAACATCTATGTTATGATATATGTGAAAAAATGTAAGTTTTATAATTTACAGTCAAACCTAGATAAATAAAAATATGCATACACATTCTTATATTCTTAATTATGGTAGTAAATGAAAAACAGCAACTGAATTTAAATATATTTGGTTTTAAGAAGTGACTACATTTTAAATCTAATAATATCCTATTAACCAGAAGTAGGAAAAGCATCAAAAACAAGCCTCTTTTTGTTCTCCTCCTTTTGATTTTTGTCAAATAAAGACATATTAAATATAATGGAAAAAAAAATATTTAACTTACCTGCTACAAAAGTGGATATTTTCTGCTGTGAATGAACATGGTCTATTAGTATACTGCCAAACTTCTTGTGGTGACAATGGCAAACTATTTGAAGATTTGCTGGCATCTGAAGGTGTAGAATATTTCTAAGAAACAAACAAAAAAAAACCCCAGTTGATGATTCCTGTAAGTTTGAGTTTAAAATGTGCAGGTAAACCTGCATCAGGGTTTGTTGAGTCTATTCCTATAACAGAAAGGATTCTTAATGGTGATGTGACCATTACAGATATTACATTCAACTAAATAAAGAGGGCAAAAAGGTGACTTCAGTTATACTTAATGTCCCCAAATAAAACATATTATACATTTATAAGACTCATTTCATTGTAGAAAATAAAACATTAGTATTCTTGTAAGAAGAGAAAATGCTATCAGAACAAAAAGCTAAAACTTCAAAGTTTATCAAATTACTAGTGGACATTACAGTTCAATGACCTTTAGCTGTCCTGAAAACATTCAGCTGTTGTCATATAATGTAGATCTTAGTATTTTTAAAGTATGTGTCAACTAGCAATTTTTAATCCATTGCCAAATGTACAGATGAAGCACATCATCTTTTTTTTTTTTCTGCTACTGTGAAGTAAAGTGTTGAAATAAATCCAAAATAAAGAAAAAACTATGTAAATAAAAGAAAATCTAAAAGAAAAAATGCATCTGGAGATGAGGAGGAAGTCTGAGACTTCTAAAAGTAATTGTGTTTTTCAAGTCAATAGATTGTCATATTAATCACCCCAGAATAGTATATCCTTAAGGAATGAATAAAGACTGAAGAGTAAGAAGTTTCTGTGACATGTTACCTTTGGCCAGTGCAGCTGGTTTGAGAGCGGGAGTGTTTTTGAAGGGAAACGGGTGGAATCTGGAGTTAGCCATTCCTTCTCTAATGCAGCCTGCATGAATGAGTAAAGTCAAGTAGTGCACTGATAAAATCAGTTTAGTTTTGATAACTTTTGCAAAGTCTCTTTTAAACTGTCTTACATACTGTTTCAAGTGTTTTCAAGTTGTATATCAGAACTGTCCCCTTCAGAGTAATCGCACTTAAAACACCTTTGGAGATGCTGTATTGTACTTTTTTATTTTAAACAAATCAGATTAACAGTATTTGTGGGTTTCTTTGTTTTGTTTTGTTTTTAAATAAGATGCAACGCTCCTAAAATTCTTTTATTCTTATCCCAACATTGTCAGTGAAACTAAATTGTTAAAAAGCCTGCCAAATTTGAACAGATTTGTTAGCTGTCTTTGACTATTTTATTTCCAGATGTAGGTGTCTAATTCTGTCAAACTTTTTGTTGAATTGAACTGAATTGATTAATCGTTTTCATTGAAATCTGGGATTTAAAAGTGTTAAATGTATTTATTCTTTTTCTTAATCTGTTTTTTTTTATGTAATAGAATAATTTGCAAACTAAAATAATCGCTCGGAATGAAAAGGGATGACAGAATTAGGGGCTAACTGATGTCTCCAGCATTTCAAAGCATAATTCAGTTTTCTTTCATAAAAGCAAAGCTTAGATTTTGTTTCAAACTCAATCTGTGTAAGACTACTTTTTCTTATACATCCTTGAGTTTTTTTGACCACATGTTCTTTCAATATATTCCGATAAGTGAGAGAATTACTCCCACACAGTAAGTAAATACCTCTGAAGAATTTGGCTTCACATACACAGTGCCCAGTCATTCAGGCTATTCTTACTCCAGCAGCCAAGAGCCTGGGGTTTATTCTTTGGAAAATGTCTAAATTATAAAACTGGACTACTTTTTTCCCATTCATGGAATATTTCAGATTGCATCGATTTCTGACACTGACAAATTATCCTAGCTTTGGATACCTTACAGTGTAGTTTAACATTTTTCCCCTTCTTACTGTTACAATTACTAACAAATACGCATTACCCTTTTTACCACACCTCTTCTCTTAGGAGGTTGTGTACGTGAATAAATCTATGTAAGTAAACAGTAGAGCCATGCGACAAAAAGTATCACATTATTTAACTGTTACATTTACATACAAACCACTAATCTATGTCTCAGGGATTATTGATATGCTAATAACCACTGAGTGTTTTATTCAAACAACTCTAATAAGAAACAAAAGTAAATAAAAAACCTCACAGTTAAAATCTATTCCATAAGCAGACTGTAGTAAACCAGATTCCAAAGGCAATCATTTAAATATATGAAATTGGTACAATTTGGACACAGAAGACTGACAAGCTCGTATGTCAGCAGAGACAAAGATGACATATTCAAGTTTTGCAATTGCCTGAGGTCATGGGCAGAATGGTCAAAATTATTAACTGCAAAAAAGGGAGAAAATCTGACAAAAAAACTGTCAGTGGAATTAGATATTATTACTCTGTGTCTTCCTTCACTTTATTCTTAAATTGCAGTAGGCAAATAATATTTCTAGCTTTTCAGATGAGAATTTTTTATTTATTTTCTAAGTGTAGGTGTGCATCGTGATCACAGGCAAACTCAATGTCTGCAAAAGACATGACTTCAGCTTTGCTGGTATATAAAGGTATATGAAAATGGCAAATTTATCAAGTATTTTTTCCTTCTCTATTTGTGAAAGAATCAATACAGCTGAGAGAGAGGCAGATTTCCACTTGTACGTTTGTCAGTCAACATAATTGGTGTGTACAGTGATGTGTCTATTAATTACCTGGGTACTTAAAACATATCTCATTAGTAGTGAAAGGATTCAAGCTTTGCTGTCAGATTTCAGGGCAATCTTGCATTTTAGCTATTTAATTTTTTTTCCCTCTGATGAAATTGTTTGCAGCAGGAAATCAATAAAATAATGAAACATGCCAACTAATACTCCAAAGCTATAGTCAATTTTTTGGGAACAAGAATCACATAAGCAGTACACTCATTCAAGCCTTTTGTCTTACAGTTGTACCATACCCCAATTAAAGTTCTTTGTTCTTAATATTTAAGATGAAACTTTTCTCATTAATATTTTCTTAGCCCAGAGTTTGCCGTTTATTAGTTTAGTATTCTCCACAGTGTTTTTTATTTCTTTCATAGCCTATAAAACGTCTTTCCGTGTTCTAAATGTTGAAAAGAAATATCAATGAAAATATAAAAGCCTAATTCAAAGCTATAAACATTCAATAAGCTAATTGATTTATTATTAAGCATATTTGGCATTCCAATGAATGGGTAACAGATTATAAAAATATACCACACTTTCATTTGCTTTGGCCAATAAAAACAAACACGAAATTGATTTTCAAATATATGTTCTTCTACTACATTCATCCCTAGAGATTTCGATGGCATTAGATTCAAGAAACTTCTGTGCATATTTCTCCCATAAACATAGTACTAAATTATAACTAAAGCAAAGTATATGACAGCTTTACCAATACCTAAGGCTAAAACTAGACCCATTTCTACTGATATTGTCCATTAAGAGAAAAAAAAATCCATCCAATCTGAGATTAGTTCCAAAACAAATAAAATGCTAATGTTTGACTGCATGATCTACATAGAGTGTTGTAGGCATACTATATTTATTTCTAAAGCCAAATTAAGGAATTGGTTTCATAAATACTGAAGCATACAACAGAGACTTACACGCATGTGTAAATCACAGAGTTGATTTAACACACATGAGTTGATCTGAGGATATATTATGCTTCTGTATTGTCCACACTTTATTTCCAGTGTTCGATTCAAACTAAATGCCATACAGGTTACTTTAAAAAAGTTTCAATTTTCAAAAGTACACAAACATACATTTCTAATTTTTGTTAACACTTTACAGAAATACATTCACTTTAATTTACTGTTTGAAGCACACGTTTAATATTTGGCAATTTTTTAAATGGTTTCTTTTGTTTGTTGGTTTGGTTTTATTTAGGCTTTTTTTGGCTAGACTTTTTGTTAGTTTTCATTTAGCTCAGATTAGATTAGATTCCAAATTCAATATTAAACACAATGTAGTTATACCTGATACTACAAAAAGAAAGTGTGAATATATTTGGTTTAAGGCTTTTCTTTCTGAATTTTAATTGCAAAACTTAGTATTAGCTATTTCCATTTATCCTTTAGGATAACTTTTTTTCCTGATTCACATGCATTTTTTACCCTTTGAGAGTCTGATCCTATAGAGTTATTTTCTCTTCTTTGATTTTATAGCTCATTAATGAACTCTAGAGACTTAGGGACTTTTTTTTTCATGGCATATAACAAACATATAACCTTTTTCACTTTTTTATATTCCTTTATTTTTCAAATATTCTGTCCCTTCATTTGCAAAATGTAATGACTATTTAAAATCAAACATTAAACTTTCGTGGTCTCAGAAATAAAATCTAATTCTATAACCACCAAAGTCAGTGAGAATAGCTTGACTAACTTTAATGGGAACTGAATGAGCTACTGAAAAATAGAGTTTTAGTGGAAATGCTATTTATAAAATCTAATTCTAGGCATCTGTTATATGCTTTGCATTACATTCTGGAGCTACATAATCTTTTATAATGACTACATATGTAATTTGGGCTGTTCTGAATCATATTTAAACCACAAACAAAAAAAACACCAGACACAGTGTCAAACCTATAGACAGCTTTGGAGCACTTCAACAGGTTAACTGTCCAAACTGAGAATAATGCTATCACCTATTGCCTTTAATTTCTCTTAGATCAAGAAGGATCACAAAAGCATAATAAAACACAGAGCAATCCCTAAAATTCTACTATCGTTAGAAGCAGAGGATGCAAGAAGGCATTAACAATATAGGCTGAAAAGAAAGGACAACATTTGATATCTAACTACTCAGTTCTGAGTCAAATCAAATATCTATCTCCATCGGTGCTCTGCTTCCAGAAGAATGACAGAATCATTTTGCCTGGAAGAGGCCTTTAAGATCATTGAGCCCAGCCTTTGTCCTAGCCCTATCAACCACTAGACCATTTCCCTATGTACAACCTCCACCCATCTCTTAAATACTTCAAGGGAGCAGATGCTTATGGAAAGGATGAAAGAAACAGCACATGTTGTTGAGGACAATCCTTCCCATGGAAGACTCTGTGAATTGGTGGCTTAAGGACTTTCTGCTAACATCTAGGAAAAGACTCAGCTTAAAACTGTAATCTAACTTCTTATGACAAATATAACCATGTAGTCACTGTGTTTACAAGGTCATCTCTGTCAATCCAGAAAGAATGAAAATGCTTAATGTTGTTCAGAGCATGTAACTGTTGTAGCAATGCAGACTAACTCCAAAAGGCCAACATGTTGACTGCCATGAGAGCTGCAGCTATACCCAGTTTCCAAACAAGGTTGACCTTGGAATCACAAGATTAATTGCCATCTGACAAAAACATAAAACTATTTTTGAAAATGATTGAGACTTAACTCTTTATTTTCTCTCTTCTTTCATTTCTTCACAAACTCATTCACTGTTTTCAGGACAGTAATGGTTTAGCCAGAGAAATACATTTTATTGATATTTATGTAATAGCCTTATTTATATGTTATCTTAAGACAAAAATAGTCAAATTATCAAACAGAATATAAAAAATCATAAGGAAATTAATATCTAAAACTCACTCTGAGTTGAGAATCATGACTCGGTCCTGAGTATTACAACAAAAAAAGAGGAATGAGAAGGGAAAAAAATTAGCTTTTGTTTGAAAATATGAAATTTCCACATTGAAATTTCACAGAAATAGCATGAGACATTTGCGGCTTTTAAAAAAAAATATTCACTCTCCAGTTCATCTGCCTGGCTTTGTCTAGTTTTTTCTGGACTTCTGCTTCCCTCAGTGAGGCAGACCATTAGTATCATTCTCAGTCAGAATAGTGCCTGTTCAACCAGATTTTACAAAATATCTGCTCTCTCTACATTTCATTTCCTTATCAATATGTGCAATATGTAACAAAAGTAAATAAATAAATACATCAGAATTAATCTTTCCACTAGTTTGCTTTGTAAGTTTAAAGAAAATACTTTAGGGTGGTGATATCCCCGACTTTTTCTTTCCCAGCGAATGTATTTTAACAGTGCAGTTACAGTCTAGTTCATTCCAAGAAAATAAAACAAAAAGCTAAAAGAAAAGGCAAGTGAAAGAAAGTACTTTAATTCAAGGCAGAACATTCAACAGCATCCTATGACTACTTCAAATAAGCTGACAGAATTTTCTAGGGGCAATACATGACACATGAAGAACTACTTTTCATAGTGTTAGACATCTTGTAGGTTAGATAATTGCTCAAACTGGGAGGGGGAGTGGTCAGGCAGAAGGATCATACGCTGCAGGTTAATTTTGTGGATACTCACAGTAAAAAAGGGCATACCACAGCCAGCCAGCCATATTGTCTTTCATCTGGCAGAAAGCTGTAACTTTCTCTCTTGGTTCCTGGCAAACATATTTTATTCTGTGGAGTATGTCATTCAAATATCATGCTACTCCAGGGCAATATCTTTCATTTCTTTTTAAACTAAACTTCATTTCTGCCAAGAAGGCCTAAGTATTCTTTGCTACAAATTTATTCTTTAAAAGCATTTGTAACTTTTGACAAATTTCTTAAACATCACAAATTTTTAGCTCTTACAGCTGATAAAGAAGGACTAGTTCACTTTTTAATGTTCATTTATATGTTGTTGATAGACTATGATTGAAATTTTCTTTTGAAATAATGGTTTTGTGTGCTTAGTCTTTTCTTCCATCCAGTAATCAGATTACTCAGTGGGCTAGCTTTTCTGGGAAACTCAAGTTCATGCATAAACCTTAGTTCAGTGTTAGGAAAGTTAGCATCAATTCAGATTCAGACTTTCTAAAAACTTTCAAAGCTAAGGCAGATTCCAATATGAACATCTTTAACTGAATCACCTATTAGTTGCATTAATATTCCATTTATAATACCACAAAAATTCAGTCTATGTTCTGCCATTTTAAAGCTATATGTAAATGTATTGCTTTGAAGAACTTTATAAAAACTGTAGTGTTGTGATTTCAGCTGGGATAGAGTTAACTTTCTTCCAAGAAGCTGGTACAGTACATGTTTTGGATTAGTGCTGAAAACAGTGTTGACAACAGCAATGTTTTGGTTACTCTGGAGCAGTGCTTGCACAGCATGAAGGCACTTTGTGCTTCTCACTCTGTCATGCCAGTGAGTGGGCTGGGGGTGCTCAAAGTTGGAAGGGCGCATGGCCAGCACAGTTGACCCAAACTACAAAAAGGGATATTCCATACCATAGGACATAATGCCCAGTATGGAAACTAGGGGGAGTTGGCACTCAGCAGCAGATCAACACTCAGGCATGAGTCAGCAAGTGGAGAGCAATTGCATTCTGCAACACTTTTTTTTTTTTAAACAAATGTATATTTTTTGTTACATCATTTTTATTACAATTATTGTGGTGATAACGTTTAAATAATAAAAATCATAATAATGAAAATATTACTTTTTAGTTAGCAAACCGTTCTTATCTCAACCCACGAGGTTTGCTGTTTTATTTCTGATTCTTCTTGCCATCCCATTGAGGGTGAAGGGAAGTAAGCAACGTGGTTGCTTAGTTGTTGGCTCGGGTTTAAACCACGACATGTACACAGATTTCTTTTTAATTAGGCAGTTTAGTGGATATAACTTTCATAGAAAATGGTTCTCTGAAGTGCAAGCAATAGGAAAAATACTCTTTTTTTCTCTGGGTTTGTCTTTCTTGTTTTTTCACATATTTTATGTGGTGAAGATAAATAGGTTAGCACTCTAATAAAGGTTATTTTAACCTCTGGCAATGCTTCCTTTTCAACCCTGTCTTTATATATGAAAATAGAATTAGGAAAGTAAGCTGGGCACGGCTGCATTCTTATGACTGCTAAAAGCAAACAACATTTCAAGCCAAAAAAAGTAGTGAGTATCATATGGATTCCAGAGAAACATCACCATGATTAATTGACCCTCAGAGATTTTATAGACTTACAAGAAATGGTTAATTATTAGAGTACATTCTCGCAGGAAAATTAGAAGACACACATGGTTGTGTAGCTGTCAAATTATAGGAAGGATATATTGACAAAAATCTCAACATTCTGTTATGAAAAAACATTCAAGAAAACTTTATTGGGGGATGTCTTCTCCAAATGTCATTGTTCTAAACTGTTTAATAAGCTCAAAAAACTAACTGTTCTGTCAAATTCTAATACATATAAGTATCTATATGACTCCTATATACATATGACTAAAATTATGGCAATAATTTAGAATATCCAAAACTAAATGAATAATGAAAATTTCAGAGATCCTAAAAATTTTTGTTCACAAAAATGGTAGAACATATACATACATTGTTAACTTTCTAAAAGTCTGAATCTTATTTTAGTTCTTAACCTTCATGACCCAAACTTTTCTAGAAATATATTTTTGTTTTAAGCCTGACAGTATTCAAAGATAGCTACGTCCTATATATTTTCCTGACTACAAGAAAAAAAGATAAAGATGGGTAAATGGCAATCTCAGCTTCAGAGGTTAGACGAGGTTCAGGTAAGCATCAGAAATGTATGCCTCAAAATTCTTTCAAGATCTATACTCCAAACCACCTCAACAAATATCAGGCCCCTGGCACCTTTAGGGTATATCTCAAAATAGCTCTAAGATCCTGGATGCAGACTTTCCCAATTAAAATGACAAAAATCTTCAGGTCTTACCCTCTCTGTCACACTACACAAACTTTAGTTGTGTTCGTATAAGCCTTCTTCCAAGCTTTTCTAGTCTTTAAAAATAAATAAGCCAAATTTTGATACAGTAATGAATGAAAAAAACCAAGAAACAAAGCAACCAAGCGATCCCTCATCCCTACCCTTTAAATACCTTACATTCAAAGATTACACAATTTCAAAGAAAGATAATCCGAAACGTTCTATCAAGTTTGGGGAATGAATATTAAACAAAAAAATACAAAAGAAAGTTGTACTTTAGCTTTCAGTTTCATCAAAGAAAGGGAAGTCAAGCAAAAGCACAGAGTAATAAGAGCAGTCACAAGTTTATAGTCACAGAATCATAAAATTGTTTCAGCTGGAAGAAATCTTTGCAATCGAGTCCAGCCCTAGTCCTAGTCCTATCAACCACTAGACCATTTGTAACTAAAAGTCATCTAACTTTTAATATGTTTCAAAATTCACGTCACATAGGAAATTCTATTCAATTTCAAGACAAAATGTCCCTGTTTCCAAAATAAGAACAAAAAAAGTATTTCGATGATAAATAGCAAAGATGAACCTAAGTTGTAAGCATATGTTTTTGAAACTAGTGTTAAATCTTCTATTTGAAATAACTTACACACTGAATATGCAAGTTGAAATATTTTTATTCATAACTGTAGTTTCAACAGCTTAAACCTTTGGGGACTTGCACCGCTACTCTCTGGGAAATTCAATAGCTTCAAAAGCTGATTCATTGAGATATTTTCCTGTTATGAACTCAAGATTTGTGAAATGATCAATAGCTACTTCTATTTTCATATAAAATATTTTCCATACAAACAAAATGACTAGACTGAGTACCAGGAGATGGTTTTAACAGCATTTAGTTTTTTAGGATTCCTTACCTCCTTTCATTCAAGGACAAACCAGACACAAAGTTAAATTGTTTTTTTTTTCCCCTTCTCTGTTTGCACTACTTGAAATTCTAGAATTGTATGGTGAAGAAAGTCCCATTAGCACTCCAGATCTGGTTTTGTGATGCTGCTTCTTAGACAGCATCCCCAAGCCAAAAGTGTTGCAAGAGGTGACACTGGTCCATATATGAGACTTTGCGTTTGCTCTTGGTGAACATAGAATCATAGAATCACAGAATTGTAGGGGCTGGAAGGGACCCCCAGAGATCACCTAGTCCAATCCCCCTGCAGAAGCAGGTCCACCTAGATCAGGTCACATAGGAACAAGTCCAGGTAGGTCTTGAAGACCTCCAAGGAAGGAGACTCCACAACCCCTCTAGGCAGCCTGTTCCAGTACTCCATCACCCTCATAGTGAAATAGTTTTTTCTTATGTTTAAATTGAACTTTTTTTGTGTTCTAGCTTCATCCCATTACTCGTTATCCTGTTGCTAGATACAATAGAAAAAAAAGGGATGTCCCAGCCTCCTGACATCCACCATTTAGATATTTGTAACTATTATTGACATTTGCCCTCAGTCTCCTCTTCTCTAGACTAAACAGCCCCAGCTCCCATAGCCTTTCCTCGTAAGGAAGACGCTCCAGTCCCCTAATCGTCTTGATGGCCCGGCACTGGACTCTCCAGAAGTTCCTAGGAAAAGGGTCATATTCTTTGCAGCACATAACAAAGAAAGGCTGCATTTAGACCAGACATTTATAAGCAATTACAGGAGTTAGATCTGCATTAAGAGTGTCAAGATACAGTAAATGTTATGGGAACTTTCTAATCCATAGGCTACACTGATTTCCTGGCACTAGCCAAAAAACAGCAATCACTGTCACAAGCCCTCAGACACAAGCTCCTAAACTGAGACAAATCACATCATGAAGGATTATCTGTAAAGAAAACAAAAAACACTGTATGTGTCTAGTTTGTCCCTGTGATAAGAATGCCAAAGATAAGAGATATAAAGAAGTTGTTGTAACTGCTATTTACTTTTAAAAAGTTAGTCCATATGAAGCACTTTTAATTGTCCCACTTCCCCCAATAAATATCCAACCAAATCAAACCCAAAACCAAAAGAGAAGCAAATCAAAACTGCTAACTAGCTGCCACAGAAGGCAAGCAGACAAATAGGAATGGCTATGTAGAAAACTGAAGGAAAATCCTGGTCAGTAATTTCAAAAGCTTTCAAAAAGATTGGGATCTTAAAATTCATAATCAAAGTCATAAGCAGAACAGTACTTTGTCTGAGGGCAACAGACTTATTCCTTTGATGAAGGAAGCAGTGATTATATAAAGTTACTTCTTTTCTGAAAGAGTTAGCATTACCCCTGATTTAAACTAAATTAAAAAGTGAAGTTTTGAAAAATACAGTACTTTCTATGCCATGCAACCATCAATATTGGTGCTTATCTTGATGAGAATAAGACATATGTGTCCATATGTTGACTTAGTGTAAGAAAGGAATCATTTACTCAGTGGCACTATTCTCAGTAAAGAATTGTCTTAATTGTCTTGATCATATTCAATTGGTTCAGCTTTCTGACACATTGGCAATTTCAGTCATTTTGAATTTAGCTCACAACACATTCTCAAGAAAACAAAAATGCTGACAGTTACATGGTATGGAAAGTAGTAAGAGCTGTATCAAGCAGATGCATTGTCAGATTTTGTCCACCAGCGGTAAAGTGAGCTTTGCCTTGTGTATTATTTGCTACATGGACAGACTACTGATGAAAGGTTGCCTTAAGATCAGTCTTCTGGAGAATATAGGCTGGAATTCTCCAAAGTCCACATGAAAGACACCAAAATATCACTAAATACCAGGCTCACACTTTCTGAGACATCTGTTAACCAGATTTTTCATCTCATGTGGGACAGCCTGTTTGACATTGCACAATACAACAGACACAAAACACTGGTGCCATCGATTGCCTCTGAATGTCTTTGGCAATGTACAGCAGCTGATATGAATCCAAGACGACATCAGTAATTGTTCAGGTGAAATGATTACTACCTGTGCTATTATGAGCAAGATAAAAGCTCTTCCACAATTTTAATCATGTGAAAACCATTTTTTCATGTCAAACTTGTACTGAAAATAACTGCTAAATATGCACAAAGGAAGTAAACAGAAGATCTTTGGTAAATACTGGGGTTTTCCCCATGCTGTTTCGCAGCATTACCTTCCACAGAGCATTGGTTAGCCTGAGTTTATAAAGCAGATATTAAACAGTAATTTAAAGAGAGGTGCCTAATGACTTCCTGCATTGTGACTTCTTGCAAAAAATAATTGCTTCAACACTAGTGAAAGAATACTTTGAAAGAATGCTAGTTAATACTAAATAAAATAATTATGTCTGAAACCTACAGAATGCTGTTATAAAAAATAACAATGACTACACCACAAAACAGTGGACTAGTCAATGAAATTTTGGAAAAGATCTACTACATTTCTATTGATTTGCAATAGGGAAACATTTTTCTACCTTTTTCTCTCATTACACTTACTCTGTCTAACAGTGAAATCTGCAGTACAAAATGGTGTCCAGATATTTTTCTCTTCCCTCACACCCTAGCATATGGGATCTCTTAGCCCAGTAACCATACTCTTGCCTACCCACTTGTTTGAGGCCCAACAGATAGCCACCGATACCATGTGTCATTATTTGTCTTTGCTTCAGCTCTTTGCCGTAAAACACTAAGATCAGAAAGCAGGGAATAGGAAGTACACACTGTTCCAAGCTTCTGCCTCTTGTTTCTGCAGAAGTAGAAAGTCCCTGTAATTCGGTATCACTCAACTGCAGAGAATAAAATAACTAAAGAAACATAGAATCAGGCAATCTAATACTGCGGACAGCTGGTCTGGGCTACTCAGAGTGAGTGTAGACTCATAGTTAAGCCACACACTTCTCACAATTGAACTCTTCAACACAGATAAGATAGATGGTTGAAAATACAAAAAAAGAAGAGAGAAGAAGAAGAAAAGCGGATATAATTTTAGCTACAGTCATCAATCTTGAACACTGAAATGCTCACTCATGGAACAAAGTATATCCTTCATGGACATTTACATTGTAAATTTGTCACATATACTGCTCTGCAGAAAACACATGTTCATATACTTTTCATCACAAGAAGCTAGAGGTTTGAGTAACTTATTTGACATCAGTCCTCAGTTCAGCCTTTGAATCTGCTGTGCAAATTAAAATGTCAGTTCACGGTTCCCCTGACATGATCTCAACTTAAAACATTTTATGTGAGAATTACTCCCCAAATCTATCTTTCATCTCTTTCCTAAGAACCTTAATAACTATTTTGAAAATAAAAACAACAAACCAACAACAAAGGAAGAAATGTGTGGAAACACCAGAGGGTGATACAGTGCAAATGATCAGCTTTCTCCACTCCTTCCTTTTCTTCCTAGCCTCAGAAGCACCTGCCCAAATGTGATTGCATTGCTGACAGACAATTGGAACAAAACTGCCCATGTAGTTTTCAGTTTGGCAATAAAAAGCAAAAATAATAATAAAAAAATAATACAGGATTATTTATGCCAAACAGAATGAAACAAGGATGGCTCAATTGAATTACACTATATAAGACTCCGGCCTACTGGTTGAATAATTCAAAACAGGATTATTTTCCTTCTTTAATGTGAACAGATACTTCCTTCCTGTGTGAAGAAATAAATCCTTCAACTTTCTGCTTTTTATTATTTTAGAAAGAAGCCAGGAATCAGAGAACATCAAGTAATGAGACTGTTCTTTTTTGTATATATATTGCAAATTAAAATGAAAAAAAAATCCTAAAATTTAAGCCAGATCTCTGTGTTTACACACACACATTTCCTGTCTACCAAATGATTCCTGGGACTCCTGCCTCAAACGTTTTGCATGCTCTTACTATTCTGACAATGTATTTTAAAATAGTTGCTGAAAGGGAGAAGGGAAAAAAAACTTATTCCAAGTCATTGGTAACAATTTCATACAAAGCTGAGCTATTTTCTTTGGGGAGAAGAGTGGCAAAAGAAGACTGATACACAGATGATCAAAGACCGATCAGCTGTAAACTGCACTACTCTAACTACGTATTTGGTTTCATAACTCTCTACAAGCCATATTAATGTAAATATAAATAGGATCTAATCCTTCCAGTAGCAGGGCTACTGCATTAATCTCCTCTGCAAAATTGCACTGGAATACTGACAAATGGCTCTTGCAAAATCTAGCAGCTTAATAAACTCATTCAGAGACAAAGGTTTCATGGAAAAAAAACCAGTCTATATCCTCTTAGGTCTCAAATGGTAACACTGTTGTCATTTTTCTTTGCTTTATCTGAAATTATGAAAAAACAAAAACCAACAAATGTAAACAACTAGAGAAAGCAATGCTTCAGACAAATATATAGGTAAGCCATTAACAGCTGCCTTACTGTGCATACTGAATCTAGAACTTCTCTTGCAGACTGTGCTTTCTGAGGCTCTAAATGGTAACATTGGTTTAAAGATTCTTTTCCTTGCTTACTGAATTACAAAATGGATCCTGTAGACATTTTTTACTTAATTATTTCTAAATTCAGTTTTGAATGTGATCTTTTGGAGTCTGCTTTTATTTCTTACAACAGAAATTTCTAAACCAATTGCAATTCTTTGAAACTGAAAGGACATTATTAACTCTGTAAAACTTTTAAATTATTAGCAATTATGTCTGGATTTTGTACATCACAGACCTTCTAAGTGTGGTGGTTTTTTTTTTAATTTAACTAGATAACTTTGTAATTTACCGCTACATTCAGACTTCTGATGTTTTTAGCACTTTACCTATAAGACATAAAAAGAGCCGATAAACCTGCCTCATCCCTTGGTTTCGGGGTGTATTCTTTTTACTGGAATACTACAACAACAAATCTCAGCTCATTCTCATTCTATCACGAAAACAAACAAAATAGGCCTTTAAATATTTTTTACATTATAATCTGTTACTATAATACTAAAAGCCAAACATTTTAGAGGAAAAGCAGCTCTTCCCTTATTCTCATTTGATTGTCCTTTAACGTAGAAACATACAGGGTTCTACAGTGGGTGTGACATTAATAGCACAGTAACTACCAGAGCATCTCAAAGAGCATGAAGCAATTAATGACATGCCCATTTAAGTAAGCTATATATGGCAAATGCTTCTTTATTTCTGGACATCCAACGTGTTAACTCTAGCCCTGGTAGTCCTTTCAATTTATTTTATTTCCAACACCTATATGATTGCTCAAGTAGAAAAAGATTTATTTTTACATGAAGTTTTTATGCTAATGACTATGCTTACTTCAGAAAGCATGAAATCATCCACATTTATTTCTTCATAGTCATCCTCCACTTCATCACTTTTAACAGCTGCAAGAGCACTGGTCAGTCTCTTTCGCAAAAGAAAACCCTTCCAAAATGCCTAAACAAAAAATTTAAAGCATGTTATACAAAGCCATAGATCAACCCCAAATCCAGATTCCCTATGTTATCCCATTAGGAAGATAAAACATCTTGGGCCTTGGTTTAATAGCTCAATGATCTGTTTTTTGAACTTTATGTGACATTTAAAACTACAAGACAAATTAAATGCCAGCGTATGTCTAAAGCTTAGAGTACTCAAGAGGCTCACCACAAGTAAGCAGAAAGGAATCTTGCAACTCCCTCTACTACAAACCTGGGTCAACTAATTAATTATTTGACAATTCCTTCAGGGACTATTATAAACTGAAAGGAAAGGCTACATAAGAAAAAGCTCAGTGTCAACTTTCAAATTACTGAGAATAAAAATACACTTGTACTAAATGTCTTATAGTTGCTGCTTGTAAGTAGCAATTCTTGGAGACATCTCATGCAATTGACCTAGGTCAATTATTCTTTCTTAACTGTCTAAGACCTTTAAAAAAATATTACCAGTAAGTATGATCATGTCTAAGAAAAAGGAGCACATTAGGAACTAAGAGCTAGAAAAAGAGGAAGGGTGTTAGGAACACATAACAATCTGTACAATCAGGTCCACAAAAACATTTTGGAAATCAAAATTACATAAATGGAATTCAGAAAATTAAATTCAGGTTAGCAATTATTGCCCAAATCGGTAAAGGAGAAAAGCAATCCTAATTGTACATGCAGAAAGATAAATTGTTAAGGCAGCTGTTATCATAGATCTATGAAAGCACCAGGTCAGTGCTCAGTCCTGATCAAAAAGAAAAATTATATGCTAGTAAGTTTTTAAGAAACAAAATGAAATATGTCTCAATGTACACATTTGTGCTATACCTGTCTATGGAATTCAGTTCTAGTCACTTTTTAAAAAAAAAAAGGTTAAAATAGAATGAGGTAAACGTTCAGAGAGGGACAGTAAGATAAAAAGAATTACAGGGTAATGTGAACGGAGACTAAATAGACTAAACTCTATGAATGAATATAAGCTTGGATATACAAGAGATCTAAAAATCCAGCAAATGCAAAATAAACAGTGAAAGATTCTTAATAGTCATACTAACTTTGGCATTTATCAGGTCTGAAACAAATGAAAAGAAGTACATTGTAATCATTATATCAATTTGAGAAACTCATCACTTTAAAATATAAAAGAGCTCTAACACATTAGTAAGTGCAAAAATGGATTAAACAAGTTTGTGGAGCTCAATTTTTAATATTATAGCTACACATTATACTCCAGAAACAAACTTTTATTTGACTTCCCAGATACCTGACTGCTGTAATACCATTCTGTACTTGTCCTGTTCTCTAGTATTCACATTTGCTAGACATTTTGCTACTGTCCATTTGTTGAATAGATGCTAAAGAATTATTTGGATTTGCAGTCTGGAAACAGAGCTTGGGCTCCTAAATAACTTTGTCACTGTTGACATTTTTATAGAAGACTTACAAAATTGAATGGTTTTAAGTTATTTTGGAATCTGAAATCAATAAAGGGTATATTTGCTTAAAAATGTAGAAAAACCCACAAGCTCTAGCAATTTTGCAGGTAAATGCATGCAGTATGCATGAGGCAATCTTACTTTCGGGAGATGGAGAGAAAAAGAAAGAGTTAGTAGTATAGATATCAGACATGATGTAACAGTTACACAATAATGACAAGCTTATGCTGATTAAATAAAACCAAAAAATCATCAGTTATGAAACTATTAATAAAACAGCAACAAAAACAGAGAGAAGACAAGTACTCAAAACTAGTAAGATATTTTCATATTAAATTTGCGAAATAAGCATAGAGAATACCATAAATCAACCTGGATTAGTGTGGCCGCTTCATGCTTCTTTCTCAAAGCTTCTATAAACTCATGATTCTCTCTTTTAGTGCAATCAGTCGTCCTCCTGACATGGTACTGTCGCCAAAGGGACTGGATCACTGATGCTGCTATATGTAGCCTTGAAGAGAAATAAACAACTTTAAGAATGACATAGCTTCATCAGTACAACTGGATTATCACAGCTGCTAAACTGACCATAAAACACAGCACTATGCATTGAGACACATGCAAGTCTCTACCATTTAACTGTCAAAAAAATTACAATTGATACATGACATTAACATTCAGATTTTGTAAATCAAATTATCTAAGAGGTCTAATCTCGAGCACTGTTCACTGTATATTCACTATAGAGGAAGTGTCTCCTCAAAGGAAGGATTAGGAGCAGAAGTGGTTTAACAATGACTGAATAAACTACTGGAGAGGGCCATTTATCTCCACTGTCCACATGGAAACACTCCACAACTCTAAAGACAGCTAAATGTTGAAAACTGCATGGGACAAGTATTGCCAATGGAGCAGATAGGAAAAACTGAGAAAGTGCAATTTAATCTTTCGCCTACTGTGGTCCTTCAATTTAACACTACTGGCCACTGGTTATATGTGTAAATTTTCTAATTTGCTCCTTGTTTAACAAGAACTGATTACAGACTATTTAGATTTGTTCAGCAATTGAGCTAAATATACATTCAACTGATTTACACTAATGGACAAAAATTTTAATAGTAGCTCTGCATTATGACTTTTCTATCTTGGAATCCTTTCCTCCCTAAAATTTTCATTTCAGTTGGGCAGGGTGTTTAAGAAAAGACATCTAAATTGCTTCCAATGTGTTTTCTTTCCTTGTGCAGTGCATCTCTTGAAACAGAGGTGTACTTTTCAGCAAAAAAGCACACTTCAGAGGTTAAGATTGATTTTTTTTAACCTAATATGTGTTTACCAACTCCAAAACATGGTTTATTTATAAGACTTGCATTTATAAAAAGTAGTAGCTGAGTTTAAAAAACTCGCAAACAACGTCCCCTTCCAATGGTTTGCATTCTGCACTGAAAGGAATTGTCCAACGTCAGACTTACAAAATGCATTTAGAACATTAGCTACAAATTTTAAATGAAGTATTTCAAAATGACTTTTCTGAAATATTCATCTTCCATAATAGCCTTCTGTACTCTTACTGTTGACATCCTGCGAGGCAATGATGAATTCTGTGGTCTTCCTGAATAATAAATTTTATGACAAATTAATAGTGTCTTAAGTACCTACACTAAGCACTACTGATCATTTACCTTAAGTCTAAACAGTCCGAAAAAGCAAATCTTCCATGCTTGTTCTTCAGAGTGTTCTCAAAACATATATTTTTGAAACTGAATTAGTATGAAATTGTAACTGAATTTTGGTACCTTTACAGCAAAAATTTCAGCCTCTATTCTCCTTGACTGTACATCAAGAACTATACAAATAAGCAGCAAATGCATTCCCAAGAGGTAATAAGCCTATCTGTTTTACTCAGGAGAACACTCTAGGGCACAGAACAAGCTTAACTGGCCCCTCACCCTGCCTCTACTTTTAAGAAGCTGGTTGAAGCATTTTGGAGGAGTAGCAAGGGCAGGGCAGGCTCTGAGCTCTTCAGTCATCACAACAGTAGAGGAATGGTCTAAGGTCAAGTGAGTAGGATGGTAGATTTAAGCAACTTTTTTTTTCTTGCCTTCTAAAAGATACTGGCCATAAACTTTACATAGATTAAGCATAAATGTCAAATGAATAATGGCCCCATTACATTGAACATGTAATTGAATTGGTGTCACAAATGTTTTACAAAAAGAGAAAAGATAGACCGAGAAAAAGTTTTCAAATTCTCTTAGTTTACAGTTAAAAAATATTTGAAGTACACATCTATCTATATTCTAACATATCAACTGACAGAATACCTGACAAAGAACTGACGTATGACAAAGAACTGCTCTTAATAGGAAGCCTGGTGTGCATCACCTTAAAATAACTCTTTATTGTCTAAGAAGCTTTAAAATACCGTTTTCTTTACCAGCTCTGTGTCTGTTTTGAACATGAAATCCTTACTCATATTGCTTATCCTTTTAATCTACTCAAAATCAATTTGACAACTGTCTTACCTTTCTGTATCATTCTCAAAATGCTGAAGATCTCTTCCCATATTACTTGCTACTATCACTGACTGTTGCAACGTGAACTGGGCTGACATGTTATTGCTGTCTTTGCTCTCCTCACTGTAATTAATACAAGATTCAGTGCTCTTCTGCTGCACTCTCTGATCTTCTTTATTTTCCTTTTTGTGCACAGGTATGGAGGAGTTAATGAATGTGGCCTGAATATGGCCAGTAGTAATCCATCTTTCAGAAGGATCCAACGAGATCTGTTTATTTTCTGTCGCACCCATGATAAAGAGGTTATTTTCCTGTAGGCAGCCAGTGGATGTTTGCTTTAAATGATTTTGCAGTGCTTCTGGTCCATCTCTGTCAGTAATGTTTAGTTCACCATACTCATGTGCATATCGATGTTTCATACTAAGTTTCATCAACTGATTAAAATACCAACATTGTTGCTGTGCAGAATCAATAGAAGAAGCAATTCTGAGAAAAGATCAAAACATTTTTACTTGTGTTTTATGTAATAAGAATGCTTTTTAAAAATACTCATTCTATTATTTTCTAAATTAACTTTTATTTTCAAGTAACCTTAAACATTTCCATAGTCTTACAGTGAACAGAAAATTGTTTGAAAACCGGTCTCGGTATTTATAAATCTTAATTGCATTTTTATTTTACTGTCAGTGTTTTAAATATACTCACACGTATTAGGCTGCTTATTTTACTCTGATGCTTTTTGAAAAAGGTTTCAGTCTGTTTGAAATAGGCACTAGGGCAACCAATACACTATGAATTTTCTGTGTGGTTAGAGCCATACGAAGCTGAAAATTTTAGAGGATTTGAGGTAATTTTGTTATAAATCCTGTAATAGCCTTAATAATCCAATTTTATCTGGAAACTATAAAAGTTAATATAAAAATAACAGTAATTTTAAAATTTAGATTAGAACTACAGCAACAAACCCCAAACTTCAATTCAAACCAACAAACCACAATGCCTAGAGAGAATTTAGGAAAACAGAAATTTACAGATGCTTTTATCAATATCAGAGGAGCTACACCAAAGCTTTATTAACCTACGAAGTCTGTCTTTCATTAATTATTTCTATTATATCATCTAAATGACAAGGATGAGTAAGAGCAAATATGAATGAATTGTAACAAATTTGAAAGGCTGGCTGTATTTGGACAGTGTCCATTGCATTAGGTACCAGTTACGTTTAGAATCATGAAAACATTTTCCTTTGATAGCACAGACAGATGCGGAGATCTATAATCTGGTACTATTTTCATAGAAGCACAAAGTCTAATGCTAGATAAGCAATCCAAGAGACAAAGTAGAAATTGGATCAATTATTTTAGGAGTCTTAAAAAATCAGGGTCTAAGATTATAGCTTGAATAAGACCATTTTCCATCCTGTTTGGCATTTTTGAACGATAAAACTTTTGTAAGGTTTTATTGTAAAAAGACTCTATTTCCACTTGTCAAGTTCACCTAAGAACACTGTAGACTTTTATAAACATACAGAAACAGATCTTAGAAAAGTAAAAATGATTCTAACTCTCTGCTAGTGAAACTTCAGTGCTATTAGACAAAATATGAATGGCTATATTGGAAGCCAATTCCACATAGCCTAATTACACACAACTCACTGCATTAACTGTACATTTGATTGCCCATCGCACGTTACTCCTTCTCCTGTTAAACTCACAAATATGACAACTCCTAACAAAATTCAAACCGATGTATATAGTTGCTTTAGGATCTGTCTCTTACTACACGGTAGAAATAGCAATTTCTTCAATATGAAATACTTAAAGCATTACTTAAATAGTAAAATATTTTAAATTACTTAAAGTATTTAAGAAAATAAATTTGGTACACGATCATTATCAAAGTTTAAAAAAAAAGTCACTCCAGTCTTCAAAAAGGGTAAGAACTACAGACTGGTCAGCCTCACTTCTAACTCTGGAAAGGTGATGGAACGACTTATTCTGGGTGCCGTCTCCAGGTATTTAAAGGAGAAGAGGCTCATTTAGGAGCAGTCAACGTGGTTTTACTAAAGGGAAGTCATGTTTGACCAACCTGATAGCCTTTTATGAAGATGTGACCAGCTGGACAGATGGTGGTAGGGCAGTGGATGTGGTTTATCTGGATTTCAGTAAAGCATTTCCTTATGAGGAAAGGCTGTGGGAACTGGGGCTGTTTAGAGAAGAGGAGACTGAGGGAATCTTATTAATCTTTACAAATATCAAGGGTGGGTGTCAGGAGGTTAAGGCATCCCTTTTTTCTATAGTATCTAGCAACAGGAAAAGGGGTAATGGGATGAAGCTGGAACACAAAAGTTCCATTTAAACATAAGAAAAAACTATTTTACTGTGAGAGTGATGGAACCCTGGAACAGGCTGCCCAAAGGGGTTGTGGAGTCTCCTTCCTTGGCGGTCTTCAAGACTCGCCTGGCCACTTCCTATGCAACCTGATCTAGGTGAACCTGCTTCTGTTGAGGGGTTGGACTAGGTGATCTCTAAAGCTCCCTTCCAAACCTTACAATTCTATGATTCTAGGATTTGACATCATCTCCTACAGCATCCTTGCAGAAAAACTGAGAAGATGTGGACTGGATGATCAGGTAGTAAGGTGGATTGATAACTGGTTGAAGGGAAGAAGGCAGAGATATCAATGGGGCAGGTCTAGTTGGAGGCCTGTATTTAGTGGAGTCCCTCAGGGGTGAGTGCTGGGACCAATATTGTTCAATATATTCATCAATGACCTTGATCAGGGAACAGAGGGCACTGTCAGCAAGTTTGCTGACTGTACTAAACTGAGGGGAGTGTCTGGCACACCAGAAGGCTGTGCTGCCAGTCAATGAGATCTGGACAGGCTGGAGAATTGGATGGGGAGAAACATAATGAAATTCAACAAGGGCAAGTGTAGAGTCTTACATCTGGGAAAGAATAACCCCACGTACCAGTACAGGCTGAGGAATTAACCGTTAGACCATAGTATAGGAGAAAGAGACCTGGGGGTCTTGAAGGACAGCAGGATGAGCATGAGCCAGCAATGTGCCCTGGTGGACAAGGCCAATGGCATCCTGGGGTGGATTAAAAGGGCTGTGGGCAGTAGGCCGAGAGAGGTTCTCCTCCTGCTCCACTCTGCTCCCATGAGACTACATCTGGAATATTGTGTCCAGTTCTGGGCCCCTCAGTTCAAGGGCAGAGAGCTGGTGGAGAGAGTGCAGCGTGGGGCCACAAAGGTGATGGAGTGAAACATCTCCCTTATGATGAAGGCTGAGGGAGCTGGGGCTCTTCAGCTTGGAGAAGAGGAGATAGAGGTGTGACCTCATTAATGTTTACAAATATATAAAGGGCAGGTGTCAGGAGGCTGGAGTCAGGTTTTTCTCAATGATGGCCAATGATAGTACAAGGGGCAATAGGTATAAGCAGGAACATAAAAGATTCTAAAGAAATACAAGTAAGAATTTCTTCACTATGAGGGTGACGGGAACAAGTTGCCCAGATAGGTTGTTGAGTCTCCTTCTCTGGGGTCCACCTGGGTGAGTTTCTGTGTGACCTGCTCTAGGTGGTCCTGCTCCGGCGGGGAGGTTGGACTAGATGATCTTTCCAAGTTCCTTCTAACCCTTAAGATTCTGTGATACCCACTGCTTTATTAGATCTTAACAAACGGATGTAATTTATGCTGTATGGAAGCTTCAGCAGAGCCACAAAGGATGCATTCCTTTTGCAGTGGGAGAATGAGATGACAACCCAGAAGAGAAAGGCATGGGTCTTCCATGGCAATTTACAAATGTGCTAGAATAGTGGCACTGATAGTAGCTATAACTTTCTCAAACAAATCTTTCTTACCAAAAGATATCTCTCAACTTGTGCTAAGATTTTTCCAATGACTTTGAGAAAAGATAAAAGCATTAGATTCAGATTTTAATCTACCTGGAAATTCAAATCAGACTTTTATTAATGAGTGCTTCAATTTCAGTCCTAACATCTGTCCACCAGAAGTATTCATCACTGTCTTGTTAAACATAGACCAAACCCTGCTCAATTTCACGTAGACCAAACTCTGCTCAATTTCACATGCAGAGCCTGGGGAGGGAAGAGCAGAGGTGGGGAGGAGTAAACCCCCACTGACATCACCTAGGAAATTTAAGGACTAATGCATTAGTTGGCTCAACAGACATGGAAAAGGACAAGTTATTCAGCAAAATTCAGTTTCACAGGTGAAATAGGTGCCCTGAACTGACCAATACTATATTCCATGTCCTATAATATCACACTCAGCAATAAAACTTCAAGAGAAGTCTTTCCAAGATAGCCATTCCCCAGGGAATGGTTGAGCATCAGTCTGCTAGTCTACTGGTAGGAGGTGGTAAAGGTGGTAAGTGATTGCTTTGCATCACTTGGTAGTTTTCCTTTTTTGTTTTTCCTCTTTCCCTTTCCTGGTAGCTGCTTAGTTACTAACTAGAATCAACCCACCACACTAGTCTGAACCTCCATTTTCAGCCTGGGTCTTTACGGCTCATCCCCCTTGCCACGCACACTGTAAAATGTCTCTGTCTTCTTGAGCATGTGCTCAAACCCTCTGACCATCTTAGGGGGCACATGCCAAACTTGTTCCACTTTATCAATGTCTTTTACACATTGGTGACCCAAAATATAGGACACAGTATTTTAGATATGAGCTAATAAAGGCCAAAGAGAGGGAAATAATAAACTTCCCTCTATCTACTGGCTATGTTCCTGTAGATACAGCTCAGGATGTTTTTAACTCTCTTTGGTACCAGGACACACTGCTGGCTCACATTCAGTTTCTTATCTACCAAGATCCAAAAGTTCTTTTCAGCAAAGACATTTCTCAGCCAGTCAGTCCCTTGCTGTATTGTTGCAAGGGATCACTCCTTCCGAGGTAAAGAATTTTCCTCTTGTCATTGTTGATTTCACAAGGGTCTGTTGGCCTGACTCCCCACCTTGTCTAGATACTCCTGTATGATAGTCCTATCCTCAGGAATGTAAACAGTTTCTTCCAAATTATTGTCATCTGCAAGCATGGAATGTGTACACTCCAATTTCTGCTCCAGATCTTGGATAAAGGTGTTAGAACAACAATTACCATGAGTCATTAACTGTTAATGGTTAATGGGTGGTCAAAGCCTGACTACTTGGTTTAACCCCAGCCAGCAAAATGGCACCACACAGCTGCTTGCTCCTGCCCGAATGCTCTAGGATGGGGAGGAGCATTGGATAAGAAACAAAAATTTGCAGGCTGAGCTAAGGACACTGTAATAACTAAAAGAAAATAAGAATAAAATATAATAAGAGTGATAATTGTAATGAAAAGGCATATAATAGGAAGAGAGAGAAACAAAACCCATGGGGAAAAAAAAGTGATGCCCAATGCAATTGCTCATCACCTGCTCACCAATGTTCAAGTATCAATCTATCAATCTGCCAATTCCTGCCAACTCCCCACAGTTTATGTACTGGGCATTACGTTCTGTGGTATGGAACAGCACTTTGGCTAGTTCAAGTCAGTTGTCCTGGCCATGCTCCTTCTCAGCTTTGTGTGCACTCCAAGTCTACTTGCTGGCGGACAGTGCAAGAAGCAGAAAAGGCCTTGACACTGTGCAAGTACAGTAGTCAACAGTAATCAAAACATTACTGTGCTGCCAACACTGTTTTTCAGCACAAAGCCACAACATAGCCCAAGTACTAGTAAGCAAATTAACTCTATTGAAGCTGAAACCGTGACACTGCTCAACAAATTTCTTATCTGTCTAGTGATCCATTCATGCAGAGCACTGTTAAAACAAAACATTACATTTCGTGAAAATCATCTTTACCTCCCATTTTTTTACCATCTTGAAGAAATGTATGTGAAAGTTATGTGCGTAGATCCTACTACAGCTTTCTCACAAGTCCTATTCTAGGTTTTTCTTGCCATGGATACTTGATGAAACAGGTCCTAGATCTCAGACATAAGAAAGTTTTCTTTACCATAAAGGAGTACATTTTTGCCTTGTGGTTTTTTTTTTTTCCTTTTAAGGAAAAGTAGGAACACTATTTCAAAATGGTAAATAGATTAGGAAGTACCAACTTACCACCTGCAAATCAAAAGTGGAGAAGCCATATCTTCAGGTTTTATTAGAGAAACACAGGAGTTCTAGGAGTTACCTAGGTACTATATCTGTCATAAAAAACTGCACCATATTATTTTTCCCAGGCTACTTTCCTTAATATAAACTTCTTTGCAAATAAATCTATTTTGTGAGAAATGTAGATCATATTGCAGCTTAGTAACAGCCAAAAATACATCAATGTAAATAACCTGGTTGGTAGTAATGAGACACCATGGATATACAGGCTTATTTCATAGAATGTAAATGCAACACAACTAGATTTGGAAAAAAAAAGTGTGTCATTTTCCTGAACCAACAATGTATAAAAGGAGAAATTCAGACTAAAGCATTATCAAATGTCAGCTGCTTCACCTGCTTTGGGATAATGTTCAATACTTGGCAAGATCAAGGGAGTTATCTTTCCAAACATCACTAGACAAGTTGGACATTCAAAGGACTACAAGGTTATTGTGAATCTGCTAGGAAAGAAGGAACTAAGAAGAAAACATGTAATTTTTCCAAGTGTGAAAACATGAGATGTTTGAGCTATTTATATATTGCTAAATAATGAAAAGATAGTAAGTATAAATGTCGAAGTACCACGTGCAACATCTAAGCTGAAGATAACTAACCATGATAATAATAACACTGGTAGCAACATATGACAAAATCAAAGACTGTGAACAAAGCTCTCTCATCCACTACTTGAAGAGAAGTCAGATCTTTTGCAGTCATTTAGAACATTAATAATATAACCACAGAAAACAAATGCAAGAAAAAAAATAAAGCAGTCAAACAAAATGAAACTAAAACTGGAAATCATGTTAATGTGATTATAACACTTTCAGGATTTAAGCTACTATTCCTGCATATCACTGCACTATGTTGTATTAATTTATTCAACTACTACTAACTGAAGGGTTTACACCACCAATTTTCTCAAACAAAGTCAAGGCCCACATATTTTCTGTTTGAAATACTCTTTGAAGCGAAGTCAAAGATTCTAATAACATGATACAGTTCCTGGCAAAAATATAAATAAAATTCATTAAGATACCAAGAACTACATTAACAATACATGAAAATATAGTTCTGAACACAATTTATATTCATATAAAGACATACCCCAGTTCAGCAGCCTTTTTTTTCAGTAGAATATTTTCTTCAATTTGAACTTGACAAAGTTCCAGAAAACCTCTTAATTCTGATCCTTTAATTCTTTCAGTTGTGAGTGAAGTATGATAGTCTAAGATTCCATCATCCAGAAACTGTAAACTAGGAAGAATCTTACACATGGAAGACCTTAGAAAAGAAGAAGTCATAATTAGCTTTAAGAAAAAATCCTAATGCTAAAATTCCAATTTTTTTGATACAATCACATAGCAAGACGGAACAAGATTATAGTTCTCTAAGTATTTGTATATATTTGTTCTTACTTCACATGTTAATATATTAACTGAAACTTCACTCTTAATAAACTAAAGAACTCAGCAAGATTTCTTACTACTTTACACCAACAAAGACCCCTGCTGAAATACTGACCCCAGGGAGGTCAATGGCAACATTCTCAGTCCTCTAGAGCTAGTATTTTACCTACTTAAACAGGAAAATTTGACACAGGAAAATTTAACACACTTGTGCATCGGCACCTGTAATGCATTTGATTAGTAGGTGACACAGAAAACTAAGCCATAGGATTAAGATACAGCACTGTTTATAATTGCTGACACATTTAAAGGTTTAGATTTTAAAATTGCACAGAATACCAAACATGGTCAATCTTACTCCCTTTAACATTCGCAAATACCACATAAGCACTATGATATTTGGTATGAGTGACAGGAAAAATATCCACTTTTGAAACATTGAATTTTGATCAGTAAAAGGGATGATGACAGTAGAGATGACATTTCCTTGCTATATAAAGGACAGTTGAGGCCATCCATGTAACAAAAAATATGTGCAAGAAACTTATTTACTGATTAAAAAACCAGTGTCATCATCATTCAGGTATTGTGAAATATAATTTATTACTGCAATCTTGTTTCACATAGTTCTCACACCAGATCAAATATGTTGAAAGTTTAAAGACTGCAAAATTATTTAAATCAATACATTGACAATATTTTCATTTAGTTTCAAGTAACACTTAGGAAGTCTTGACAGAATACTTACTGCAGGCTGTAAGTCCCCTTACTATTAAAAAATATTGTTATCAAAATATTAGAACTCTCTGACTATTCTCTGTGAAGGTAACGGACTATTATTCAGCTCAGCTAATACAGACAAAGCTTACAATCAGAGAAAGTTTCTATGACCATGTTAGAATATTCCAAAGTGCAGCTCAATAGAATAGGTTTTGCCAAATTTCCTTCCCTACTGTCTAATAAAGTAATATAAAACACTGTCTGAAATACATTTGGAATAAAATGATGAGTTTAGATAGACAGTCCTTAAACAAATAAGGAGAAATTACCAAAGCTGACGTTGAATAGTGATACATCAAAAAAGTGCCATATCAAAGCTGATTGATGTTGGAAATACTGCGTCTTAGAGCTATGGGATCTCAACACTAGTTTGTCCAGCTGCGTCTCTCATGGTGAAGGGCCGAGTCAATATTTCATTTAGTGAAAACTTCCTGGTGAATATTCTGTCACTTAAGAGGGTCTATTAATCATTACAGCATTGAAACACATTCCCCCAGGAGTGCTCAGACTGATCCTAGGGTTTAATTTTTAAAAAGCAATTTCTTACTACTTCACTTTTGTTGGTGTTATCACTGGCTGGACATGAAAGTACAAAACCGATTGGGAAATTCTACAACTAATTCCTTTGTTGGTATCAAGGGGTTATGTAAAGTTCACTGGAACATATTGCCTGAAGTTACGGTCAATGCTGTATTCAGCAAATCCATATTTTATAGTATCCTATACTTTAAATCCTTTAGATAAATGAATCTCTTGTCTAATCATAAAAGTCCTGTTGGGTCAAGCAATCCAAAGCGTCAGTTCTTATAGTTAAATTGGAATTCAGAATCCAGGTTACAAGTGAAATAACAGTTAGTTCTGTAAAACTGTGGGAATTAAAACAATGCAGATGGGAATTTAGAATATCATCACAATCATTGAATTTTGTTCATAAATTACCTGCTGAATCATGGTAATGCAAATAAGTATGCTCATTGAAAACACACAAAACAAGAATGTATTTGCACAGCTATCTTTAAACTACTCACACATTTCCTACTAAAAGTTTCAAAAAAGTTTCAGTTTCTCCTCCACTGGAATACTAAACAGAAATTTGTACAAAAATATTCTAATGGAAGATATACATGTAAGTGTGGTTTTGTTTTTGTTTTTTACTTTTGATACAACACTCCTCCCCAAATACTGCTATTGTTATACTAAGAAATCTAACATGAATACAATTAATCTAAATGCATTCTTCTGTAACATCGCAGTGTAAAGCCTCACTTTTAACTGACTTGAAATTATACAAGGTACAATTTCAGTCATTCTTCAGAAGTGTACAACATTGTTTTCTAACAACACCACCACAAAAATCTCAGTGACCTGTTTTAATTATATTTAAAATTAAAGTCCAACCGTTGTGTCTCATTTCATTTCCTTAGACACTTTATTATGTTAAAAATTTCCTAGGTAAACGTTTGATTTACTTAGCTGAAAGAATTGGTAATGATTTAAATTCCTACTGATTTAATGCCTCTTTGTACATTTGATGGAATTTTATAGTAAGAGGCCACTAAAGACACTACCATTTCAAGACATGTATTTTGGAACACCACCTAAAAACTTAACATTGCATTTCCAACTTTTCATTCTATTCTTGAAGACCTGTAGGCTAGAAAGCATTACATCTAAAAAAGATGAAAGAGCCCTTCACATTAAGTTAACATCACTACCAGCACTACAGTACTTTTGCTAAGCAATTCTCTCACACAGATCTAAGTCTTGATGGTATCGGCCTGCGTATAGTGTTTCAGATCAAAACATTCTCAAAGAGACTTCTACTAAAATGCAAAAAAAACCCCTAAAACCTATACATGTACAATTTCATTTCATATGGCTTACAAATACAATCCTGTCACAACTACTTATTTCAGAGATTTTAGTGATTGCATCTCATTTCATATCTTGAGTTTCCCTTCTACTGTATCCGTTTTCTTATATAAACATATAAAAGTCTCTAGGACCATCTCTTTCCTTTTTATTCAGATTTTAATTTCAGTATTATACATCACTGGAGAGCAAAGAATAGCTTTATTTTTACATCTGTGTCTCTTTCATAATTTTAAGAGCTATTAATTTTTGGTGTAAATATAAGGCATTTTCAGAACATGAAAAAAGTCTAACTCCTAGGGAAAAATCAACTATTCATTCTGATTTTTTTTTGTCTTCTAATTTTTTTTTCCTTAAAAGATGGTAAGCCAAGGATTCCTGACATGTTTTTTATAGACATCACCCTCTAGGGGTTGAACTAGATGAAAGGTCCCTTCCAAACCCTATCATTCTATGACTCTATCTAGCTATGTGTAGTGTGAACCCCTCACAGAAGCACGACTGTTTAAGCAGTGAATGAATGAAGACTAAATAAGAAAAAAAGAAAGGACAGCAAGGTGGAAAGAGAAACAATCTAAGAAGTTATGTGACAGAAACTGATGGTCTTGAGAATAGTAAGTGCAATAACAAGATAAAAAGGTTTCAAACAGTGCAGATGAAAGAGAAAAAGGTTGAGTGGATGGTCATGTCTTTGTGCAAAAGTTTTGGTGAAATGTAAAATAGGGTGACGTCAGACAAAACCTCATTTGGAAAGTTGAAGTTACCAAACTTGGTAAACTTGTCAGTAAAGATGAACAACCAAGAATTCATGCTGAAAAGGAAGATATTGTGATCAATGGAGAAAGAAGTTACAAATAAACAGAACAAAGAAAGCCTATATAATTTTTATATTTCTTCTTTTGTCTAAAGAAGTTGTCATAAAGAAGGATACTCATTTCAGATAACAGTTAAAGAGCATAGAGTGACTACGACTGAGTTTTAGCACAACCTGCTGCTTTTTAAGGTTCTACAGTCAAATATCAAAACTTTTGTTTAAACAAAACTACAAACTGGAATTCTTAGAAAATAAAATCACATAATTTAATCTTATTTGTTATTGTCATATAATTCTCTTCCAGTTTGTGGTAGTGTTCGTACTTACCTTATTTCTCCTATTTAACTAATATACTTACACCAGGTTTTTGTCTGATTTTGATGTAGGAAATTCATTTATATTCTTACCTCCAATTTCTTTCTTGAAGAAGAGGATTTCCACTGAGTGACAACTCCCTTAGTTTATCACAGCCACTTAACCATGTAATGATGCCTTGAAGGTCTGTATTGTAGTAAGAAAAGATAGAATTTTAATACAGAATCATGCTATTTCTCATAAAATCTTACAGGAAAGTAAAACATACCAAAATCATGATATAATGCAAGAAATTCTGCTACCTATACTGTATAGTTATAATTAATATCAATAACATTCATATTTGGAAAATACATTTTCTATGTAATCGTCTCTCATAAATAAATGAGAACAATCAAATTGAAATAAATTTATAATTTCATTACCAAGTTCTTGATTGGATGGGGTTTTATGTTTTTATACAACTCACCTGACAAGCAGTTATTTTTGACATCCAGCTTTTCCAAAGATATAAATGAATTTAAAGACACAAGCTCAGTTAATCTAGAAGAATAAAACAGAATAGTTTTTTTCAATTAAATAAAACAGCATTTCATAAACAGAAAAGTACCAGAGTGTTTTATAGTTATGGCAATTATGTAAATAAGAAAACACTCATTTAGCTATCCAAGGTGCTAGAACCAATTACTGAAATTTTAACTTGAAAGTATTTCTTAGTCTTCTCAGTAGCTCTGTTTTTAATATTGACTCATTAATGTTTTACTTGGAATATATTTCATTCTGTTTCTTGCATTAAGCTCTGAGGTCTCGTATAATTTACACAACTCAGTTGGCTTTGCTTTAGGCATCATAACTAGAATGAAACTAACAGAAGGCCTTGATTCTGGAGAAGAATCCTCTTTCCTCTTCCTTAATTTTTCATTGTTTAAGCTACTTGTCAATTTCTTTCTCTTCTCCACTCAGTACATTACTTCCCAGATCTTAAAACTAACATAATTGTTATCACAGTTGTATTTCTCAAGAGGTGCACTGTCCTGTAACATATTTTTAGCGTTTCTACTTTCTTACTACTTTTGTAAGGCAGTGTCAAATAGGTGCACATTGAACTGACAGTTGTGGAATTGCTCTTTTGACAATTGCATGTGCAATAAAGCAGCAAAGCAGTAGTAAAACCATGACAAAATTCTTATTAGAGTACTGAAGTGTAAACATAAGGAAAATTAATTGATATTTATCTACATACAAAGTGTTCTGGACTTTAAGATGTGAAGTGTGATTACAATTAAAACATTAGCATCCAATGTTATTCAAATATCTTTCTTACAAACTTGCATTCGTGCAACTAAGAATCAATGTTGAATGGTTCAGTCAGCTGCCAGACTATTTAAAAATGTTATCTTTCAGATTAAAAAGTTTATTTTGCTGTATGTTAAATATGAAAGAAGGATGAGCATTACAATCAAGATGCAAAAAAACAAGTCTTCAAATAAAACTAGAATGTTTATACATAACTACATAGTAAATCAACTTTATCTTTTTTAAACAAAAATTAAAAAATGGGTAAGTTGTTTTTTTCCCTGCAAGGATAAGGCCTAAGCATAAGGATAGAATGGTAACAATGGCAATATATGTGGTCACTTTGTGACTGTTAATTTTCATGGAAAGCAGTAATGTCTGAGGGTTACACTCCCTTTGAAAGCCATAAATCAGAATTCTTATGGTCAGAAACAAAACCGTGCAAAAAATCCTCACTCATTCCACAAACCTAAAACTGGCCAGAGTAAAAAATGTTTATTTACTGATGAAATGTGTGACTATGATGTGTTTCCAGCACAAGCAACTGAAAGATGGAGCTGGATTTAACTCAGGTACACAAATTCTGGACCAAATGTTGGCTGCAGATTTTTGAATCTTATTGAAAATTTGTCCACATACAAAATAGAAAAATTAAATAATTTTCATGTTCAGTTGACAAATATTTCTATATGAAAACATTTTAATAGTAAATTACCTCCCTGCCATTTTTCCACAGACTCAAACATATATGAAGAAGTATTAACTCTAAAGAGCATTAAGCCTCATATGTAGATCTGTACACAATACTACAAACATCAGCATTTTAGATTCTTATGATCAGTCAACAGCACATAAATACATTTATATATTTGTAACAAATATAATCATAGATATTACTGGCTAACGGTATGGTTATTAAGACCGAAAGCTGTGATTCAGATTATATTTAGAAATATCCAGAAAAATAAACATCATACTTTGCAAAACAGACAAAAGACAAGGCAATATTTTTTAATGTATAGTAATTGAGCCTCTAGATCTTTAGCACTATATGCTGTGGTGAATCAGAAACTATCTACTGGACTATCTTTATCTGCTGTTGGCATTATGAGAGTTAAAACGTTTCCCCGTCATTCTATAGCTTTCCCTTTACTGACATTCTTTGTTAATTTTTTTTCCTAAGAAAATTCAAACCAGAAAGACAAAGGACATTACTGAAAACTTAATACTACTTGACCTTGTCACATTAGCCCTGGGCATAAGAAAGATATAAATTACAAAGAAGACACAAAAGTAAAAGATATTCACAAAAAAGCAAGCTATAGCTTCCTTTTTCTGCTCTCATTTAAGGCTGTAACAGGGCAAGACACAGCCACAGAAACTCTATGTCAGAAAACAAAATTTAACAGACAAACAGTTGCAAGTATGCACCAGAGAAAATAACAATTGCCCTTCTGAACACAAATATCAGTTTTTGTTCAGGATAGTCCAAGTCCTCCTGTATATCTGCTTTTCCCCAGAAAAATTATCATTGATGTTAATGAGAGGTTAGCAGGAAGAAGGAAATAAATAACAAAAATGAATGTATATTAATCCATCTCTTTATGTTAAGCCCATATTTCTTTTTCTTCCTTAAAAATACTTTCGTTTGCAATATTCACCATGTTTATAAGTTGTAAGCAAATATAAGGCAGGAAATACATCAGTTGTTTGTTTCCTGAATACTCTAGTATTCAACTGTACTGCCTATGGTGTCACATACCTAGAGATAAACTTAATCACTAGCAAAGAATTACTGCAAGTGATAAAAAATTTAGATGGGTGAGGATGGGATGGGGAAGACCACTATATTTAAGTATTGCTTTCTCATGAGCGACTTATTTCAAAATCAGTGACATTTAGATTTATTATGATGACTCTGGAGAACTGAGTTCAACTCCTGCATCCAAGAAATTAGGTTAAAACCACAGATACATATATAATTAAGTAGCGAGAAAATACATACTAAGAAAGAATTGATGTGACTTTTTAGCATTCTTATTATAAACTTTTTGGGAACAGTTTGCATCTAGTTACAAAAATATGGGTATAATAAGTTCCCAAATAATTTGATTCTGACCAAATCAGTTTCTTTTTAAAAAGGAATTTTTACAGATGACTAGTTTTTACATCATAATTTATTTCTGTCACACTTGGGTTATCTCAATGAAAAAGAAGAGTCAGCAAAAAGAAAAAAAAATTTCTGTAGTAACGCCATATTAAACCAAATTTTTTAAGAGGAACAGATTTACTTATTTTTAACTTGCAGAAAAAAAAAGCCACTAATGGCCACCTGAGAAGCAGATTGGTTCAGCATCTAACTGTAAAACATTTAACTGAAAAACACATCAATAAGTAAGCTACATAATTAAGTTGGATAACATGTAAATATAAATACCATGTGAACTCGACAACCACTAAATCTGTATTCATTTTAGCTCCAAGGGCAAGGTTCCCTCCTCCTACACCTACATATTTATCCACAACAGAAGAAAAAAAAGAAAATGTCTTTTTAATACTAACTGTAGTGTTCTGCAGCTGCTACAAAAAAAAAGCACCAATGTTCAATAGTCCAAATTCTGCAGTAATCAACTCAGAAGAATATTCTTCACTGGCTTTGGTCAACCACACATTAACCAAGTATATGCTTTGCACGTGAAAGCCAGAGTAAAATACCTCATGAAAGCAGTAGAGGTGAAATAGCTGTCATTTTTACACTCGAAGGAGTTAATCACTACCTGTTAGAATCTCCTTTTGTTAGACTGTAGGTTTAAAATTATTTTTTTTTTTTATCTTTGGCAATTTCTGGTTTATGATACAGACAAAGCACCTCAGTAAAAAAAAAAAAAATCCTGTAAATGGGTGTAAGAGTTTTATTCTCACAGTACTTTTAGGAATACAGATTCACGGCATCACCATTATATGGGCTTCCTGCAATCAGTAAAAGGAAATGGCACTCAGTGCACACTTGAAAAAAGTCACAGAATAGCACTAGCTGTAGGATAAAAGTAAAGAAACAGCTTTTCTTTCAACAGCTTATTCCATTACATTAACTGCTTCTATGGAACATCAAGTTACTTATGCTATAGCACACACATATGGAGCTGCTTATAAGTATATATAAAGTGAGCAGGCTACTGAAATGCCAGGAATTTTGAGGCTTTAAATATGCATTTAAGGCTCTATCGTCCTCTTTGTCACAAAGACCTGTGATAAGCTATATATCAAGGAAAGAAAAGGAATTGTTTGGAGAGGGGAGCGTGTGTATATTTTTAGCACATAGAGTTTGCTGATGCAGAAATATATGCGTTCTCCTGGTCCAGCAAAGAAGAAACTTTGTGGACCAAACACTGCATCTCAGCTTGGCCACTGGAAAACCAGAATAAGTGCTACAAGGGACATAAACTGTAAAATCACAGGATAGGCAAGTGATATAAACTGTATCTACAAAGCCAGCTCAGCACACCCAAGAACCAGAGGCTGCATTCAAGCTATACTTGTGACTATGTTCCTAAGTTTGTTTGCTCCCTAGTAGGCATATGAGGCCTTCAAGCAGTTTTGCAAACTTTATTATATACAGCATCCAAACTCCAGAAGAATAAAAAGAAACAAAACCCTAAAACCGCATCAACTTGAAGATTAGATTCTGTAAATAGAACTCTGTGTTATATTTATATCCGAGAGGACATGCACTACTCTTGCATCTACATACTACTTCACGAGACATGATATCAAAACAATATGAAAAAGTCAGATAAAAACATAGGTTATGTTTACATAACTAATGTTAATTTCCATGAATGATATTCCTTATTATAACAGGACTTGGTCTTGCAGATTTTTTCTCCCACAGGCTTCCAGCTACAGTTGATTGCTACATTAAATGTCACATAGGATGGGATTTGTATTTTCAAATGTAGACACTTATATAAGAGCTGGTCATTTTGTCTCTGTTAATAATCAATGAAGATGAACAAGCACTTTTAGGGTATGACTAGTCTCAAAGTCAATAACAAAAAACTGCAGATGAATAACACTCTAAATTTATCCCCTCTTCATTATCAGTGAAGTGATTAGTTCACTTCAGTGTATATTCTGTATATTTTATGTAACAGTACGTTTTATTCATTTAGGTGAAACAAATCTTTTTGAGCAAAATGGTCACAGTATAGAAAAATACTAAATTTATAGTAATTGAAAATTCATTTTACTGCTAACACATTCTAAATTGTAACAATTGTTCTTCGTCATTTAGCATAACTGTAATTGAGAAAAAGGAGGTGGGGATATAAAAATTTTGACTCCTGAATATCTCGTCATTCTAACTATACAGATCTGTAGATTAGCTTAGAAAACAAGCAGAATGCTAATTACAGAGTACTTGAGTACATGATCCAGTTTTACGCTGCTTGTCTTGATCTTTCTTTTTTATTTTATACATTTCAATCTGAACCACCAGAATGAAAAAATGAAGTAAATATGCTTGTTTTAAAGGGTATTAACATATGTGTATAAAATAAAAAACAACATTCTCATTTGTTCTTTTTAGCTCTAGTAGCTGTACTTAACATGGTCTTCAAAGTCTGTTTTGAATAAGGTAGTCGTGAAAAATGAAGTTTGACAGACATACTCTAGAAACAATTGTTAAAAAAAGGAAAAGAAGAGAAACACCATGGTTTTAATAATGCCACAATGATCAAAAATTATTTTCATAATAGAAAAAGTTACTATGCATAGTCAATGCTGCTTCAAATTTTCTTAGCTAAAGATAGCCAATGTAATTACTTGTCAACCAAGTATTTTCAAAGAATATCTGGAAAAGATAGTGATATTTTCACCATACTGATAATTACATTTTTCAGATGAGTGTTAGGTCAGTAAATTCCTCTGTATCACTTTCAGAAGTGGAAGAATGTTTCTTACTTACCTATTTTGAGATAGCAAAATAATTTGCAATAGAGGCAACCAATACAAAGAAAGCATTCTCATAGCAGAAATGCTGTTGTCATTCAAATATAGCTCTCTTAGGAGAACATGATTTTCCAGTCTTGGAAGCTAAATAGAAAAGAGATGGTTATTTGAAATTAATATAAATTAGAGAAACAACAATGGAATGCTTACCAGATGCTTTTCATAAATCATTAATAAATACTAGCAAACCCCAACATTTTGCATACGTGTATAATTTCATTATACATGTACCAGTTGCCTCACAAAATTTCTATATATCAGGTGGTAATTATTTTTCCATGTCTTCTACCTAATCTGAACAGTACATTACTAAAAAAAACCCAAAGTCAAGAGTCCAAAAGTCATAGTCTTACTATTTCTCTCAGTTATTTGCTGCTACTTGACAATGGATTTCCTCTCCTCATTGTTGATACACCTGTCTAAGTGGACAGTTAGCAAATTTCCTATTTTAAATGCTGTAGCACAAACGTCAACTTTTAGAGGATTGGCTACATCAAAGCAGCCTGAACTATTATATGCAAAAATAATATTGTTTGGTTACATTTAAAACAAAGAGTTAGTATCATGTAATACAAACTGAAGACTACAAACAAAGCAGGTAAATATCACAGCTCTACCACTGAGTGGCAAATTTTTCAAGGACTTTGGGTCAGGAAAATATTTAACTGCTAGCCATTTCTGCTCTTGAAAAACTTCCCTCTAATAGAGGAAAAGAAAATCCTGAAACATTCCACAGCAAGGAAGGAGCACATGATCAATGCTTTGAAAAATATGACTGTTTAACAAATATGTACGCACAACAGCAAACAACAGCAATTCAAAGCTTTTTACCTCCTTGAGGTTATTGCCTTGCAACTTCAGAATTTGGAGTAGGCCACAATTCTCAATGCCTTCAACTTCTGTGAGATGATTAAAAGAGCAGTCTAGGTGAATGAGAGCAGGTGCCTCACAAAGACCTTTCGTGCTGATTAAGTAATTATGGTCCACAATTAATTGCTGAAGATTTTTCAATGAGTGCAGACCACCTGGAAATGAAAGATTTTAGCTGAATTACGCCACAATGAAATAAAACCCTGTTGGTTTTCAAGTGCTAAGAAAATTCTGAACCTTCAATGTATTTATGTTACCTACAGTAAAAGTTAACATTAGTCCTGTAGAAAATTTTAAAATAATTAGTATATTTTAACCCTATCAAATATACAACACATATAGGTCACAAATTTCTGATCCTGTTAACCAAGCACTATTAACAGTCCATAATTCCTTTAGCACTTCAGACAGAACAGAACATTCTTTTAGTGAGAAACTGTATTTACTATGCTTGAGCACTTTATAACTGCTACTAAGGGCCTAGGGGCTCTGTGAAATGCCAACAGCCCTCTTAAAATCACCTCTCAGAATGGAAAATATATTTATGTTTAAAAGTTCATTTTCATTATTTGATTTTTTAAAACTTATCACCAAGGTGAGATAGAAACTGTGTTAAAAGTTAGGCCAGCACCACCTCTATTATTGAAATGCATCTTGTTTATAGAATTATGTCATAAAATATTTTAAAGGAAAAAATTTATAAAGATTTAGTGCCTTTAAGTATAAAGCTATACTTCTATACCTACTACACTCTCAACAAGCTTACTTCTGCCAGCTAGTGTAAAGAGCAAGAATGTATGTGATCTCTACCCTTAAAAGATGTAAAGGAAAAAGGTTCTTGTCAGTGTCTGTTTCTCTCACAGATTTTTTTTCCCAAATCATCTTCTTAAAACAGAAAAAAAAAAAAACAACAAAAAAGCCACACTGTGTCTGTCCACAATCTCATACTTGCTAAATGTTGTGTAATGGCAGTGATGCATCCAATTTGCTGCAGACTCAGCTCCTCTAAAGGGACACCCTTTTCAAAATATATCTGAAGTCAGGACTTTTAGAGATAACTTTTCTTTCATGCAATCTTCACCTGATTATTTGAGGTAATACTCTATCTCATCTTTATCTCACCGAAAGCTTCCCAAGTTCCCATAAAGAAATTGGGTAAGTTTTTACAGAGGTGAATGCCTTTGCAACTGTCCTTCAAGAATAAATTGGATTATGAGACCAGATACCAGATTGCATCCTGGATTATTGAGAATATAGAAAAGGAATGAAAAAAGAAAACGAACAATAAGGAGAAAACACAATTAAAAAACTTAAATGCCAAAACTAGCATTACATTTTAAAAAATCCAACGAAATACGGGCCTTCAAATCACAGTAATTTAAAAATGAAAAGCACCTAGTGGAAATAACACAATTGTCCAATATTAAAAAGATACTATCTCCAACCTAAAACAAATGTCCCATTCAGTATCTTCAAAACTTCTTTAGAAAATAAACATACAAACCTTTAATTATTCTGAAAGAATTTAAAAAATGCCTATGACGTGCTATCCTGACTGCAAGACTCTGGGCTGTTTTCTTTGACTTTTGATTAAAAATAAAAAAGGAACCAGCACCATCTAGTGGTGTGAAAACAATTTCATTTCAGACTGTGTTAAGAGCTCCTCAGACTATCTCTCAGAGCAATTCTTGAATTCTCCTCCCTGAAGTAACCAGCACAGCAGTACTGCAAACTTTAAAAGAACTTGTCTGGAGAGGGACGCAGAGGAGAAATTGCAGACACAGTAAGAAATGGCAAAGAGTTAATGCAAGATCTGGAAATTTCCTATTCTGCATGCTGCACAAAGCACTATTTTCATATCTCTTTCTACTCATCTGTCTTGTTTAATTAGACTGAATGTCAGATGGAACAGACATGCCATACAATGGGATCACAATTTATTCAGGAACTGTCAAACACAGTCCAACAGAAATATATTTCAGACAGAATAATGTAATACAAACAGATGATATTTTAATGTTTTTCCTACAAACATGCAAAACTGAAAATAAGAATTGAAGATCTTCTGCACATTTCCAGACATTTTACATATGATGCAACCAGGAACAGCTATAGCAGTATATTGGAAAATGCATTCTGTTGAATAATATATCGTTTAAGTAAGATTTGTGGAGAACCTTTATATAAGTAGCTTTTAGGAATTCACAAAGTGAAGCTCAAGTCTGTTAGCTAGGGACTATCTCAGCTATCACTGCAGTTCTGAAGTAACTTCTGTGTGTGACAAGGATGAATACCAGAAGAGTGAAAGTTGACAGTGAACATGAAGAACACATATAACAACAACAAAAATACCCTAAACTGAAAGGTGTCTGGTATAAAAAGAAAAAGAAACAAACAACAAAACACCACTATGGGCTGTCTTTAAAAGAGTAGGTCCAAAGAAGCACTTCTGACTATCCACACATATGCCCTGCTATTCTTAGCATTGCCAGAATTTTATCCGACGTACCATGGCAAAACCAACATCCTGCAAAAGCATGTTCTGTGGCTCAAGTCAAAATGCTATTGTTGGTGTAAAAAAATTTGCAAGTAAAAACAAACACGTGCACTGAACTTCAGTGTGTTATTGATAATTTGTGATCACGCAGTCTTAAAAGCATAACTGAGGCCTATTTCTCATACTGTTATTTTTAACAGATTTCTGGCAACTCTAATTTTTCCCCTATTGATGCTGTATTTCAGTGAGAGGAGTAAAAAAAAATACAGTATGCTTAAAATTGCCTACAATAAGTTATTAAAATAGAAGCATTAGAAGCATAAATAAACCTTACATCTTAGGAAAAACCTTACAGCCTTTCTTAAAGCTGAGTGAACAGAGAACACTGCACAGTACTGCAGCTTCCAGAATTGCTAAGGGACATCCTACGAGATTTACAGATGGGAGGAACACATTAATTTCTTAAAACTCATAAATCCATTTTTGAGTATTCTATACGACTACTTACAAACAATATGGTATTGTATTAAATAAATCCTGCGTTATGCATGTTTAAACCAGACATCCTCAAAGCAATTCTGGAGAGGAGAAAGAAAGATCCAAGTTGATTTTTGTGAGCATTTATTTATGCCCTTATATTCATTATGGATTCAGTAAATATAGCAGCACACCACGCAAAACAGAAAGCACAAGAGGATTTTATTCCACTTGGCCTGTACAAAGATACTACATTCCACACATATGCCACAGATTCCTAAATGTCATCCTAGTACTGTGTCATTGTTACGATAATCTTGCAAACATTCATATAAAATTAGATAAATCTGAATAATAAATAAATAAGAATCTTATCCATTATTATTGGTCACATGGATATAGATTTCTTTAGAATTCTTTTGCTTTCTTTATATTTCTTCTTTAATTTTATTTTATACAAAATTACTTCATCATATGCAATTCTTTTTCTTGACTATAAGATTTTATTTCATCTCCGTTAAGACTATAATACTATAGTCTTAAGACTATTATACTGAAGTTATAAAGTCACCTGTATTTTGGTGGCATTTACTTATTTCACAGTATGTCATGCACCAAAATCCAAGTCCCTAGAATATAGAGAGGCTGTTAAATTTAAGTCTGCTCTATCTGCCTTCTTGAATGAAATTTGCTGTTTTCAAGCTTTGAGAGCTCCCTTTCAGGTAATCATCTAGCAATTTACTACTACCTTTCCTCAACTGTTGGTGGAGCTTTTGAGGGACCACTAACGTTTTTCTCTCCATACATCATTCTAAAACCAAAAAACTGGCTTCTCCACTTACAAACAGAAAAGCTCTCGGTTACTTTTACTGCACTACACTTTTCTGATCTTTTGTCAGGAGAAAAGGTCTGGATCCTGATTACATCTATACTAAATCTACATAACACAAGACTCACAATGCAGTATTTCTGACTTGCCAGAAGTTGAGACCTAGTATCTACCCCTTAGGCACTTTACAGTTTGAGTGGCAGTACAAGTGGAGGCAAACACTTGTTTGTTCACTACATGGAAAATTCCTCACCAACTGAAAACACCTGGGAGAAAGATTTCATGCATTGATGCATCTGTTCAGTGATCTGGATGCACAAGAGTTCTGTTGACTGCCCACTCTAGGTACATCTGTTTCCTGCCAATTGTTGGACCTAACAAATACAACAAACTGTCTTTTTAAATATAATAGGTGTTGGCACACCGGCTGTGCCTAAATAGTTTTCATGATTTTACCAAAGGCTCATTCTTTTTTCTAGCTTTAGGGTAATGAGCAACAATGAAGTGCCAGAATAGGAGGGAAATATGAAACAATAGATTGGAGCCAGAATGGGTTGCATTTTAGCAGAAAGAAAGGCTGCGGTCCAGTGTTAGCATTGTTCACAGAATCAGACAGATAATATCATTTCACTATAACTTACTGTGTCAATCAGGAACACACTGAAATTCTCTGCAGATGCAAGGGTAGCTTTTATATTAATGTTTCTGGAGAAAAATTGAACCTGGGCTACTTACAGATTCCAGTTGCGTTACTGCATAATACATTAGGGACCTTTCTAGAAATACTTCTGGTACTTTTTGGATGACAATAGTTATGTCACCTGGTAGATGGAATACATGGCAGTCACTAAGCCACACTACTAATAAATGCAAAGCTGAATATATTTTAAAAAGCAAGCCTGTTTTAAATCTGTTACCTCATTCTCCTTGGGCTTAGCACCTGGCTGGTCCTGAATCCAAGGGAAGTATAATTCTGAATATAAACAGCGCAAATATTGTTATACAAATCTGTATAGTTTTTCATTCATTTTCTTACCAATTCGAGTGATTTTGTTGTAGGAAAGTTCAAGATTTTGGAGATTTATGCATCCTTCTAAGCCACAAATCGATGAAAGACAGTTCTTATTCAGGATTAGAATATGGAGATTTTTGAGATTTTCACAGTCAATTATCTGAATGTTGTTTTCCTGCAATAAAGGAAAATGAGAATATTAAATAGCATCTGAAGAATACTAGTAGAATTATGTGAAAAAATATGACAGCTTATTTTTATCCTAAATTTCTAGCTAAGAGTAAGGGTATCTTTATTTTTTCCATTAATCATAGAATGGTAGGGTTGGAAGGGAACTTTAGAGACCATCTAGTCCAACCCCCCTGCAGAAGCAGGTTCACCTAGATCAGGTGGCATAGGAACATGTCCAGGTAGGTCTTGAAGACCTCCAGAGNAAGAAAAGAAACTGATGAGTCATAGAAACTGCCTTTTGTGTCCTGCTGGGACAGAACAAAAGTATATCTTGAACTCTATTTTGGCTCTGAAAATGCCCAAAAGTTGAAACAAAAACAACAAGTTAAGGAGAGTTGTCCTGGTTTCAGAAATCTTGGGAGACAACTAAAAACTGCATAGAAGTCATCATATTTACTAGACACTAATGAAGGCAGCTATGACTTTGATGGAATCCTAGTTACTAGTAGGAAAAATCTGCATTTAGAAGTATTCTGGTCACAAACATGAACACTGTTCTCAGCTAACATTCTTCTCCCAAGAGACCTTGCTCTTTTAACATCCTCCCCCCCATTACATTTAAATAATGCTTCCTCAGATTTTTTATTTCACTATTTGCTGCCCTTGCTGTTTTCTTCTGTTTTCCACCTGGTTTTCATCTGTTTTTCACTTGCAGATGCTCAAACAAACAAAATTTAAATTGCCTGCCTCTGTAACAGAGCGAGTAAACCAGAGAGTCTAATTCTTATTCCAGAATTAACATGCTAAATAGATTTAGGTGCTACCTTCAGCTGCAGGCAGAGCTGCTTACAGGTTTATTTGGAAGCCATGACACTGATTCCTGCCCTTGGACAGCTCCTTCAGCTGCACCAGTAAGGTAAAGCAGAGAACTGATATGGCTTAAATGTTAGCTTTTGTATCAACAGGAAGAAGGGGCAATATCAAGTAGGAATGAATGTCCAAGGGAAACAGAGGCAGCTGCTTTTGAGAAATATCCATGAAAAACTCTTTCAAACACATAGCCTCACAAAAGAGGCTGTTCCTTCTTTAAGGTTGAATGGAAGGCAATTGTTACATTAGCTGTCACAGTGGAAGTATAATGTCTTATTATCAACAATAATGACTGCATTATTAATAATGCATACCTAAAAGTACATCTGAGAATCTTCTCCTTAACTAAATTATCCTGACAAATGCCAGTGAGGCAATCCAGGTTTTTATTTAAAGCATGACACTTTAAAATAACACAAAAAACAACAAACCACAAACCCAAAATTGTTCTGTAAAAGATAGTATTTATCTAAAATTCACAGAATAATACCAATCTTAGTAAGAATGTCAGCTTAGATATATATCACATACTTACAGCAGTCTTTTGCTTTGTATTTTGAGGTATGCCAAATTATCAAATCCCAGAAATTAACTTAGTGTATGGATAAGAAAACTGAGAAAAAACACAAACATTTCAACCTGACCTATTGCAAAGCTCTAATTACTAGATAGACAACACTCTTAATTATTGTCAGCTCTCTTTTCCAAATTCAATTAAAAAAAAAAACTAAACCAACAAAAGCCCCATACTTTGGAAAGAACTCTAGTTACTAGGCAAGCAAAAACATTCAAGATTTCTATGAATAACAAGCACATGTAAACTTTTCTGTGAATTGGTGTTTTTAAAACACATGAAATAAAAAATGTGAAGAGTTCTTTCATGTGCACTAAGTTCTGGAACTAAGATATATCAGAGGGGTTGGACTAGATGATCTTTTGAGGTGCCTTTCAATCTTTAAGATTCTGTGATTTTGTCATTAAGTTTGAAATGTCGAGTAAGACATTGTGCAACAGCAATTGCCTAGACGTTATGCCTCTAGTGTAACTCACTCTACTGTTGCCTGGGTATGTATGTGAGTAATTTTCATCAATACTCAAGATGTATATTGCAGAGAACTCTGTCTTCTACCTACTCCAGCTTAAGCTGAGCGCCTGCTATGGTGCACAGCATCTGCCCACTCATGAATCAGAGACTGAGGTAACAAATGTGTGGGAGGCATCTGGAAGATCTCGGACTGTAACGCCAGAGGTGAAGAGGAAGTGAAAGTGGCACGGGGCAGAGCGAGAGGAGGTGCTTATGCTAGCAGATATAAGCGCATAACAAAAACAATAAAGCAGAAGCTGAGCACCATCCATACCATGTATGCAGTGATCTATTCCCCTCAGCTGTCAGCTCACTAGCTGGGAGATCAGTCTGGACTGCCAGGTAGTGTTGTCAGCAATGGCAATATGAACGAATTGTTGTGCCACACTGATGGTAATGCTAGACTGAATTATCATGCACTTTTCTGACTATAGCTTGATTCATTTGCATGATGTTGCTTTAGTAGAACGCAAACTGTTATATTCAATGCAAATTGCTAGTATGACTTCGTTCACGTTCAGGAGTATTTTGTTGAAATTCCTGTGCTCTGAAAGCATCCAAACTTCAGTTGGATGCAACTGTATCATCAGCTAAGCAACAAAACTGGCAGCTCCCCTTGGGTTATAATAAAGAATCAAATATACTTTGTACCTCCACATTGATGTACTTTAGGTCTTTGCAGCTACTCAGTCCTTCCAGCGCAACTAGACCACAGCGCCTCAGAGTCAAAACTTGAAGATTTGAACAATCAGATAACGTTGAGAGGTTACAGGCTGCCAAATCTTCCAGTGTAAGTGTTGTGACCTACATACATTTATTGACAAATCAAATTAATTGTAATTGAACACTCATTGCACACTATCACATTATGGTTATTTTCTCTAAAAGGTACCAAAACTACATTCTATTAACACTTTAGAAAATGCAAGTAACTAATGTCAATCCTTTCATATGAGGATATGAAATACCCTTTAATATAAGAAAAGAATGGCAATGGTGGGTTTGGTCTGTTAAATGGGAGAAGATATTGTAAAAACTGTTTGATTTTAATATCCACCTTAAAATAAATGAAATTAATGTTCTGCTAATGGCATTGAATCTGAATGTATGGAAGATTAATGCTAAGCAAAACAATTATTAGTATTATTTGCTTCCCATCATGCTATCATAAATAATGTGAAAGTACACAAGAACAGACAAAAACATTTCAGACTAAAAGTGTATGTACATCGTCTCAGAGTGGATATCAAGACAATATCACAGAGCAAGTATATAGTGGCAAGTTAGTAAGTGGTAGGGAAAAGTGCGTGCTGGGAACGAAGACATGTTCTTCACGGCAAAATACCATCTATAAGCTGATCAGCAATGTCTTGCTTCTTGAAGATACTAGTCTTCTAAAAGAGAGCTAGATGAGCAGGAGCTGAAATGCAGACCCTCACATAAAGGAATGAAAATAGGAGGTAGGGACCCCTGCCTTTTACAAGCTTAAGATACTATCAATCATCTAAAGACTAATACCACAACAGTCTGCTCCATGACATACACAGGAATGAAAAGTCCTCATTGTCCTTATTCTGCACTTGTGCAGAGGAACCAAGCTAATTGAGTCCTGTATCCTGCTCAACAATAATCTCTTTTTCGAAAACAACATTCTGTGAACATACTAAATTAAAAACAAAATGGATGGTGTGGCTTCTTATTTAATTATGTATCTTCAGTATAGTTACCTGCTGCAAACTACTCCAAGGGCCACTACGAATTATTATTTGTGTACTTAATGGAGGCATGTTGCTAACCAAACTTTTTCTCAGTTGTTTTTTTATAGTTGCTTGCTTTCTTTGGTTTTCTTCATATATTTTAAACCAAGATTTATGTGTGTTCATCCAGTGTATTCTCTTCTTTTCAATATCATCAGGCAGAATTAGTCTACTGGAACTTTCAGCTATACCATGAATTCTGTCCCTGGGTCCTCTGACTTCCTCATTAGTATCTTCCTTTAGAAACACAGTTTTCTTCAGTGTTTCAGACTGAGAAAATTGATCTTTGACTTCTCTGTTATTAGCAATTGGCTGGAGACTTGATGGACTGATGCATAAATTGTTTGTCTTATTTTCTACTATGTCATTAGCTCGAAAATTAACAGATTCATCTTTTGCAGTATGACTATTTGGAGCCTTATTAAGATCTCTAGTTTGTGAGTAATTTCCTTCTACATTTGTTACTGAATTCAAGTATACGTTCTCATTGTTTACTTGAGATGACTGTCCTTTCTTCTCACAGCCTAGCATATTTTGTGTCAATGTCAAATTTCTTTCTGCTGCAATCATACAATTATTTGTTGTATCCATCATTTCAGTCTGTTTTTCTTCCTCTACTTGCTTATTTAGTTCCTTCTTCTGTTCTCTTACTACTTTTGTATTTTCTGTCTGCTTATCCTTTTTTACCTTTTCTTTGTTGTTTCCTCCACTTTCATTCCTCAAAATTTCTGCTCTTTTTTCTCCTAATTTTCTCTGCTCTTCTCTTTTCATTTGCAACTGGTTTTCTCTTTCAAGTCTCATGCTTGCTTTCTTTTTCTGATATTCCTCACACCTCCTCATCTGTTCCAAATATGCCTGTTTTTCAAGTTCATCTTGTCTCTTTTTCAACTCTTCTTTCTTTTGCTTATTTTCTTCTATTCGTCTCTTCAATTTTTCCTCTTTTTCTTTAATTTCTCCCTCTATTTCTTCTAGCATTTTCTGCTTCTTTTTTATTTCATCTTTCCATTCTTTAAGGATGGGAGCATATTTTTTATGGACTAAAAATGACCTAAATCTAGCTTGGATTTTCACAGCTGCTGTGTTTTGTTGTTCTGCCAGGTGTCGTCTTTCTTTTGCTTTCTGCTCTTCTAATGCCTTTTTCTCCTCCTCCACTTTCAATTGTAGCTTCACAATCAGCTCCTAAGCCAAAACAATTAGGACAGACTTCAAGCACTTTTAAATTAGGATGAGTGTTGGCACATACATATCATTAATAAACAGAATCTGGGGTATTAACTGTTCCAGAATAACATTTATTCTCAAATATATGACAGTTACTTCACAGAGTCTTCTGACAGAAGCTCATTGTACAACCTCACCTCATGTTGCATCATTTTGTCAGTCCAAGCTTTCTTTTCCTTCTGTAACTCATCTTCTAATGCAGTTTGGTGCTTCTGCAAAACAAATTAACTTAAATGAATATTGTACAAAATCCTGGAACGTTACAAGACACTCTCTCCCCAACCTCCCCCATCTTCCTGACTTTCACAAGGTCCACTTTTGCAAATTCCTAAATTAAAATGAATAACTCAGCTGTGGGAGGATCAAAAGTAATGCATTGGTAATGCAGATCTGCTCATGTACTGAAAGATGCATAACTTCAGAGTCAGCAACTCAGTAGTGACCCAAACATCTGCCACCTTGCTTTCCAAACTCTGTACTACTGTTGAAACTCAAAACTATGCTTCTGGAAAACCATTCAAAGTAGAGGTAGATAACAGAAACAAAACAGAAACACACACTCATAAAGTAGTGAATGGTCCTCTTTATCTGTAGTGGTATGTTATTGATAATCTTCAAAAACTTTTAAACCTTAATTTTGTTCAGTAAAGATAAAGCATATTTTTTCACTGTATTTTTTTCGTAATGGAAAATGAAAGTTCAAGTCCATTTTATCACTATTTGTAAATAAATACCACTTCCCTCCTTGCCCAGCATATTCTCAATCAGAAATAAAACCCTAAATCATCTGGAATTCCATCTGATTAAAAATCAGCAGACAGTAAGTACCTAAAAACCACAGGCTCCTAGTGCAACCAAGATAAATCAGTTATCAGCCAAATCAAATATACCACGGGATATGAAGGAACTCACACAAACAAACTAGCACTTCCAACTTGAAGCATAAAGTCTCTCAAGTGCCTAGGCACTGTTTTTCATGCATGTTCAGAAGCATATTGTTCAGACAATAGTAGACTAGATCAATTATTAGATACTTCTGTAATGGAAGAACTTAGAGTCCATCTCTTGACTTCAGAAAGAGCATGCTGCTGGCAACAGCTCTACCAAAGTGTCTAAATGGGGACATGCCTGACCTTGTCTAAAGAAAGCAAGCTATTCTACATCCAAAACTTATTTGTGACAAAGAGCAGAGGGACCATATTCCATTTTGCAGCTTGTAAAAAACAGGGCTACATCAGACACTGAACTGGCTTTCAGAGATCAAAGGTCTTTTCACTTACTAAGATCCTCCTTAATTTTGGTGACTTGAGTTACCTTGCTGAGACCCAGATGCTCACTCTTCAGAGAGCTACAAATAAGTTAAGGCAGTATTTGTGAATCTCTCAGAACACAAATATTTAGGTTAAATAATAAAATATTGTGACCTCACAAGTATAATGCCTGAGGGTTACATTAATTCATGTTCTTATGTTCCTGTGTGGAAAGCTATCAAATTTTACCCCTTGGTATGCACCACGTACCATAGCAAGACACAACTAGATACTCTGATAACATAATCCGTCAGCATGAGAGGTCATGTTCTGTTGTGGCAGAACTCAGTATAGGAAGCCTCCCTCAGTTTCCCAGATATAGACAAGAAAAGAGAGTGTCTGAGCATCAGCATTTCTGAAACAAACTATTTTGGTTCAGATTACTTCACCTATCATTTTCCATCTAGATGTGAAGTTGAGGTAGGAGGTCCAAAGTTAGCATTTTCAGTTAAGGCACAGTGACCGTTTTTCACATGTCATTCAGTGCAACTCTCGTTTCCAGTATTTTGGTTGGTGTCATAATACAAAAGCTTAGTAAGGGCAGAGTGTAAAGAATAATTTAACATTTAGCACTGCAAATTCACTGTCCATCAAAGCAGTAATGACATAAAAGCCAGTGGATTGTACTTAAGTATGTGTAACATCTCACTTTGGTAACACATGTAGACAGAGCTTAGGACAGTCATACAGTTTGGGATAGTAGTCTTTTTCACATTAGATCTTGAATTCATACAGTCTAGATGGGAACAGACTGGCTTCAGAATCATTAATTACCTTATGAAGAAGCTCTAACTTCATTCTTTCAGTCTCAAATTCCTCTAGACGCCGCACTCTTCTTGCGTGTTCCTCTTCATTCTGCTTTTCCTGTGCTTCCCTCTCAGCTTTCCACTTTTTCTTCTCATCTTCAAGCTCCTTTTGTCTTTTCTCCCACTGTTCAAATTCTTGTCTACACTTTTCTTCTACTTCAGGATGAGTAAGGCTGAAGCTCATTTCAGTATCAGCTGTGAAGTTGTAAAAAAACCAAGCAAATCATTTATTTAATTGCCTAATAAACATTGAGGGGACATTAAACAGTCTTCAAAGTATTGACAAGAGAAGGATTCTCTGCTGATACACCCAGTAATACATATGCCCAAGAAAATCAGTTTAGACTACAATGCAAGTCTTTTCTCTCAGAGATGTCGTATTACCATGATGCACACATATTGACTGACACAATCATACTTATTCTACCAACATATATTTCAGGATTACACTGTGGCTTCAGGATGAATGTCTTCTGTGTCTGTCAACGGGGGTTTTATAACTCATGCACTCATTCCCAAAACTTGCAAAGGCCACAGTGAAGGAAAACATTCCCAGATAATGTGACCATTAAAATAAAAAAAAAATTAAAAAAGAGTTGTAGTCAAAGCACAACTTGCTTGGTGCCTCCAATCTGGTTTCCATTTGTGTTCATAATTATGTAAATAATTTTTTGGATAGTATTTTTTGAAACAGGTTTCTATCAAGACATTAAAGACTAGGATAATTTTGTGATCTTGAAATGAGACAAAAGCACAAGCTTTTGCTCATGCCCAATTCATGACTTATCAAAATACATTGAATACATTGAATGTGTAGTTCTTTGCAAAGAATGTTATGGTACTCATGAAAACAAAAAAAGCAGGAAATAGTGATGTGACACTAAAGATAAACTCAACCAAACAACAGTGTGTTTGCTTACCTGTAACAGCACAGTCATCGGCGACCACTTCATCATTGGTTGACTGACTATTAGAACAAGGTGTTGTAGTGATCTGCAAATCTTCGTTTTCAATTTGAAATAGTACCTAATACAGTTTAACATTGTCACTAAGAATCTAGAAACAAAATTTAAAAGTAAAACACTACAAAAATCTTCAAGAACAGGGATAAGATTATCATCATTTGACAAGTATAACAACATGAAACTTATTACTGACTGGAGTTTTTTAGTATTTTATATTTTGACTTGAAAAATTGAGTGTTTTGCATTTGGGATTTGTTTTAATTTCTGTGGAACTAAGCACTATATTTATGGATTAATACTGTTAGACACATAGGGGGAAAAAAGAGTTACAGGGTACATTTTTAAGATATCTATTTGAAAATAATTTTATGGGCACAAATATTGCTGTATTTCACAGAATCTTAAGGGCTGGAAAGGACCTCCAAAGGTCATCTAGTCCAACCCCTCCACCAGAGCAGGCATCTATTCCTGTTCATTTATCTTCTGTTCATCATATGCTTGAGGCATATATTAATACTTGTGATGCATCTGAAGTCACATAAAGCAATTCTGCTGTACTAAACAACAGTGCTTCAAGAACAAAAGATCTTGTTTGCACAGGTGCTCACTCATAAAAGCCAGGCAACAAATGAAAAGTGATTTAATACAGGTTTAAGTTTTTCTAATAACTTCAGCAAGGTATTCAGTCAAATCCTATGAAACTAAAAGAGAATCCAGCTTCATAATTCTTGATTTCTCTTTGAAAGTTGCAGACATTATTATGTTTACAACTTCTGTAAAATAATGGATTGTATTAGCAGCAAGATTAATAACAGCACACCCTCCTGATCATCACAAAAAGAATAAGATTAGAGAAGTTTAAAGGTGTTACCATACTATTAAGATAATATTCTGCACATAATTAACAAAAGGATTACACAGTTTTGTTTACTTCTCAGCATTTTTATCATTGACATAAAGAATTTATTCCAAATTTTAAAACTTATAGTGTATTACAGCTGATGTCCCTGTTCTGAAGAAGGGCATATACAAACTCATCCTTGCAACCTAAGGGTACACAGAAGTAAACCAAGCGTAAATCTAGATTACTTCATACAATCTTGCTTACTATAAATATTATTTAAACATTAAATACCCTTTCTTTATATTGTTCTGGATCTTCATTATAGTCAGAAGTCAATTCCACCAAGTAATCTGAAGCATGGCAAGAATCTACTCCATAAATGTTACCTAAAGAAGAAATAAATATATATTTTGGTACACTGAAAACACCTTACCAATACTCACTTTTACTCTATATTGCTTAGCTACTATTTCTTTAAACTAAAATAAAGCATTCTTTTCTTTTAAAAATCTTTGCCATGGTTTTGTGTGGAGCTGCTTTTTTTCTTGGTAAGAGGGAGGGAGTTGCAGCACTCTCTCCATAAGCAGTTCTCAAAACATTGCGCCAGTTCTGAGATGGACCCACCTCCAGCCCAGCCAGGCCAGTCTGGCACCTCTGCCATCATTATTTAAGAAGGGAAATCTGCATTGGAAGAGGAGGTGAAGGAGTGGGACAAGGGTTGCCTGATGTATAAGGGACCCTGTGCTGGAGCAGGAAGGACCAGTGAGGAGTCCTCGAGCCCTGAGGTGAGACAAGTGGCAGGAGCCCTCAGGAAAGTACTGACCGAAACCTCCAGTCCCTATCCCCCTGTGCTACTTTGACGAGGGCGTGGGGAGGCAGTAAAGACACCTGGAAAGAGGGGAGGAGTGGGGAGAAGGTGGTCTTAAAGGGCTGTTTGTGCTTTTCATCACTGTACCACTCTGTGTTGTTTTTTGTTTGTCATGGTTTTGGTTGATGGTGGATTAAATTAATGTTTGTTTTCTTGTCTGTTTCAAGACTTTGTCCTATCTGTTTTGTCTGAGGCTGTAAGTGGCAATTGAGCCCTCTCTGTCCTTAGGGAGTTTCCAATCATGGTTTTTGCTCTTAGATGGGCCTAAACCATGTCAATCTTACACATTCCTGCCCACTCAATTTTAGTCAAATGGACATGAAAGTCATTTACCTACATTAAAAGCAGCAAATAGGTGCAACTGGAAAAACTCAGATTGATATTGTAGGAATTCAGTGATAGCAAATACAAAAGGAAATGCCCCAGCATAGAACACAGCAGAACATTTTCTCATTTTTGCTTCAGTCACACAGCTGACACTGCAGTGCTGTCATTTCTTTTAAAGCTTGCTTGCATATCTCTAAAGACAGAATTTAAACATATCCTATAGGGTTCAATTGTATCTGAACACTTACTAACTTCAGCTCCTACTGACTTAATTTTATTTTCTTGTAAAAAGGCCGTCCCAGGTCCTGTTCCAGAGAAGGAATGAACCTGCAGTTTCCCTTGATCTATGTTTGGCATCACATGAATTCTCCAAAAATTGAATTCATACCCAGATGTCAATCCCAGAAGATAGCATTGCATGGTGTCATGGTTTGACATGAAGCTATTTCTGGTAATGGGGAAGGGGCTGTAAAGATGGCTCCTGTAAGAAGTTGCTCAAAACTCTCCCCAGCTCTGAACCAGACCCACTACTGGGGCTGAGGTAATTAGTCACCTCCATAATAACTTTTTTAAGAAGAAGCCGGAAGAGGATGGTTCCTCCTGTTCCTTTTTTCTTAAGTCTCTTCTTCTTTTCCAACTGGTGGTGGTGCAAGGAGTGGGAAGAGAGAAGCATCCATGCGGACTCCGTGGTCATTGTGGGAAGAGAGGAGGAGATGTGCT